>CM077346.1:82773855-82956642 GCA_039655645.1 Ammopiptanthus mongolicus | reverse complement strand
CCATAATGCTCCAGCAGCAGTTTCATGAACATCCTGAATGTGGGAAAGTGTCTTGGATGATCTTATCAATATTTTACATATATAAACAATAAAGATGTTAAAAGGATAAAATACCTATAAAATGTTTGTGAGATGAGAAATACTTTATGGTGAGAGTATGAAGGGGCTAGAACTCATACACTAGAATACACAGTACTACCCCATGAGAGGCTAAAATATGAAAGATTAAAATAAAGCAACAAAATTCATGCAGTAGTCCATTATATGTTAAAGAACATTGTAGCATATAATTAAGCCTTAAGACTTTTCTCAAAATGCATTAAAAAATGCACCAGCCACCAAGGAGACTCAAGCATGGTAGCTGTTAGTCAAGCCACACCTCTTCCTTCGCTGCCTTTAAATTTTGATACTTTATACCTGGTTGTCCCTGCAAGTTGGGTTCTGTTAGTCAACTTACTCGCACTCTTAACTGTTCCGTAACCTTCACATATAATTCTTTCTCTATACAGGACCGGAGTACATGACAGACGATTGTCGCAGGATCTGAATCACATGGTCTCTATTATTTTCAGCATCCACCTCCTGCTGCTTGCACCATTTTAGATTCCTCAAGTCTTCTCCATCGTCGTTTGGGTCATCCGGGTCTTAATAAATTGAAGAAAATGGTCCCTCATCTCTCTCGCCTGCAATCTTTGTAGTGTAATTCATGTCAGCTTGGTAAACATGTTTGAGTTTCCTTTCCAAGGATGGTTCATCGTCAGGCAAACTCTCCTTTTGATCTTTTTCATTCAGATGTTTGGGGTCCGAGTTGTGTTAGGTCTGTCTTGGGGTATAGTACTTTATTACTTCCATTGATGATTTCTCAAGATGTACTTGATTTATTTAATGAAAGAACGTTCAAAGTTACCTATTTTTCAGAGAATTTCTGCAATGAAATTCAAACCCAATTTGGACATCCAATTCCCATTTTGTGCAATGAAATGCAAAAGAATATTTTTCTGCTCCCTTCAACCATTTTATGGCTTCTCATGGCATACTTCATCAATCCACACGTCCACACACACCTCAACAAAATGGTATATAGCTGAAAGAAAACACTGCCACATCATTGAAACTGCTTGTACCCTTTTGTTACATGCCAATGCACCTTTAAATCTTGGAGTGATGTTGTTCTAACTGGTGTTTTTTTAATAAATTGGATGCCCTCTTCTGCTCTGAATAAAAAAGTACCCCATTCCCTATTTGTTTCCAAAAGACACTCTTTTTAAGGTTCCCCCACGTGTTTTTGGTTCTACTTGTTTTGTGGATGATCTCGTGTGGTTAAATGCATCTTCCTTGTTTATTCTAGAGCAGAGAAGGGATATAGATGTTATTCCCCTTCCACCTATTGCTTAAAGCATGTCTGCAGATGTCACCTTCTTTGAGGATACTCCTTATTTCACTTCATCCGTGGCACCAAATCTATTTCTCGGATATTACATACTCCCTATTCTATTCCACTTATCACCGACTCTTCCGTTTCAGATGTGTCAAGATCTCCTACTCCGCCCGTGTCTCCAACTACACGTCATCTTGTTACTTATCAGCGTCGTCTGCATCCTGCACCCTTGGAGGAGGTTACCATTATAGACTCAGGTGATTCCTCTCCTACTCTGACGTCTCAACCTACTATGGACCCACCTACAACTCCCACCGGTATACCCACAACTCTTCGCAAAGGTACACATTCAACTCGTAACCCTCATCCCATCTATAATTTCCTAAGCTATCACCGTTTATCCTCCTCCCATTATACTGTGATTGTGGCTGCGATTTCCTCCATTTCTATTCCTAAAACTATACAGGTAGCACTTTGTCATTTAGGATGGCAACAGGCTATGATTGATGAGATGGCGGCCTTAGAATCCAGTCACACTTGCACACTTGTTCCCTCTCCTCCAGGGAAATCTCCAATTCGCTGTCAGTGGGTCTTTACTATCAAAGTGGGTCCAGATGGTCAGGTTGATCGGTAAAAAACACGTCTGGTAGCTAAAGGCTATAATCAAATATTTGGCCTTGATTATGGTGATACTTTCTCTCCAGTTGCAAAAATGGCCTCAACCTGTCTTTTCTTATCCGTGGCAGGGTAGTTGATAACATTGTATAGAGTGCAAATAGCGGCGGAGCGGCCTCTGGGCACAACGGAGCACGAATCACACAGCATTTTTCAGTAGCGGTCATAATGCGTGAAATAGCGGCCGAAATCGTAGGTTTTCGCGGCCGGCGCGACCGCTCCGTCGAAATGGGTTAAAACCAAAGTTTACCTGTCCCCTTATGCGCTTCCAACGGTATTTTTGGGGGTATTCTCGAGCTTTCCCACTTAAGGGGCATTTGGTAGGGGAAGGCTTTTTTTGTTCCCGAGAAACATGATTCCTAGGAATGATGATTCCTGAAAATGTTAAAAATGTATTTGGTAGGCTTTAAACATTATTAGGTTTAAGTAATCTTTCCTGGGAATGATAATATTATTGTCAAAAATACTATTTTAACCAAAGTTAACAAACCTATCAATCTGTCAACGTACAATTTGAACTGACTTCAAAGCCATGAGTTCAGGTATTAGGATTCTTCTTGAGACCAAACAAGGATTTCAGGCTTCGAAAAATTTGGAGTTGGTACTACAGTTGGTTTGGAAGGTTGGCACTTTTCTTTGCAGCCATGAACATAGTGTTGGGGATGCAAGCTTCGGGGAAAGGAAGTGATTGGAAGATAGGCTATGGATTCCTTGTTAGTATAATAGTCGTTGCGTCAATTCTAGAAGTAGTGGCATATTAGAAAAGATCAGAGATGCGTTCTCTGCCTCCAAGTTTCCAAATGAACCCTGTTGAAGGAGAAGTTACATTTCCAAAAACAGAGCCTTACTCGATTTTATCTAACTTTAGATACCCAACATTCCTTTATTCAACAAGATACCCTTTTGGATTCAGAATTAGGTTTCGATTGAAGCCTTCAATGTTTCGATTGCACATCCTGTATTTTTGTATTAAATTTTTTTTCATTTTTCATTTCCCCCTTCTCTCCCATTTTTATTCTTCTACCCCTTTGCCCCGCCGCCGCCATGGCCACCGCTGGCACCACCACCTCAGATCTGCCACCACCGACACAGATCTGCGGTCATCACCACAAATTTGCACCATTTCCATAGATCTGCACCCACTGCCGCCACACCGCCCTCAGCCACCCGCTCCTGCTGCACCCCACCACCGTAACAAAGGCTCTGTTTGGCAAAAATGGCTGATAAGCTAGCTTATAGCTGATAAGCTAGTTTTTAGCTTAAAGCTTATAGCTTATAGCTGATAGCTGAAAAGCTATCTGATTGAATTTGAAGTGTTTGGTAAAATTTGCTATTGAACTAGCTTATAAATGTAAAATGACATAAAAGGACATATTTATGACAAACATAGTAAAGGGAGAATTTCATTAAATGAATGAAGGTAAAAATGAGAGAAAAGTCAATAAGCTATAAGTCATAAGTTAAATAAATTAGCTTATGAAGAAAATCTATAAGCTCATGAGATAAGCTTGCTTACCAAACAACTCTACTTTAGTCAAACTAGCTTACAAGCTAGTCAGATTATCAAATAAGCTATAAGCTAGCTTATTGGACATGCCAAACAGAGCCAAAGAAAAAAGATGAAGAATAGGGGAAGGGTGAAATGGAAGAAATCTGAGAAGAGAGAAAAAGAATTAAAAGAAAGAGAAATAAAAAACATGGCAGGTGTGGTTCGAGAGTGTGGGTGGCATCCTCTGTTTGTGGATGCTATAGTGATGGTGTTGTATGGGTGATGGAGGTTGGTGAGAAACTAAGGAGACAGAGTGTGTGGAAGGAGAGTTAGGTTGGTTGGGGTAATGACTATGAGGGTATAATAGTAATTTTAAATAATAACACTTTCTCATGACCATAGTAAACTAGGATTCCCACCTCCCCCATGAGAATGTTTTTGGGGGAAACATGGCCAAAAAAATTTCTGCGAATCCTAGTTTCCTAGGAATGAGTTTTTTAGAAAAGCATACCAAGCATAGGAACTTAGGATGCCCAAGTTAAGATTCCTAGGAAACTAAAACGAATCCCCTTACCAAACGCCCCCTTAGGTTATTTCATTTCCACACTCCTTCCTTCCTCTAACTTTCACGCATGCACCTAGCTCCTTCTTCCTCCTTCCTTTTTCACACCCCAGCTCCTCATCGGCATTTCATTTCCACACTCCTTCCTTCCTCTAACTTTCACGCATGCACCTAGCTCCTTCTTCCTCCTTCCTTTTTCACACCCCAGCTCCTCATCGGCATCCTCCTTTATCTTTTTCTGGTAAACCCAGAGTAGATCCGGCCACCATCTATCACCTTGAAATAGTGGCTTTCTTGCTATAGCGGTTTTGGGGGTCCGCTGCTATCTGGGATTGATAACAATGATCCATGGCAGCCATGCGCAATTGGCCTCTACATCAGTTGGACATCAAAAATGCATTCCTTCATGATGATTTGGTAGAGGAAGTTTATATGAAGCAATCACCCGAGTTTGTTGCTTAGGGGGAGTCACGCGGCTTTGTTTGAAGGCTGCAAACAGTCCGATCAAACATGGTTTGGCAGATTTAGTACAGTCCTTCAACAATTTGGCATGATCCGCAACGAAGTATAACATCCTGTGTTTTCTAAGCATTCCTCCTCTAGCCAATGTATTTATCTTGTTGTCTATGTAGATCACATTGTTATTATAGGAGATGGTCATGATGGCATCAAATACATCAAGCAGCATTTATTCTAACACTTTCAAACCAAGGACTTGGGACGATTGTGCTACTTTCTTGGAATTGAGGTAGCTCAATCAAGAATATGTATCACCATATCTCAGAGGAAGTATGCTCGACATCTTGGAAGAGATTGGAATGTTAGATTGTAGGCCTAATGATACTCCCATGGATCCGAATGTCAAACTTATGCCAGGTCAAGGGGAGTCCTATTCAGACTCAGGAAGATATCGAAGACCAGTGGGGAAGTTGAAATATCTTACTATGACCGGACCAGACATATCCTTTGCAGTAAGTGTTGAGTCAATTCCTTAATTCACCGTGTGACAGTCCTTGGGACACGGTAGTTTGGATCTTCAGATACATTAAAGGGTCTCCTGGAAGAGGTTTCATCTATGAGAATAGAGTTCATACAGATATCCTTGCCTACACAAATGCAGATTAGGCTGGCGGCTGAAATGATAAACGGTCAACTTCATGTTATTGTGTTCTTATTGGAGGCAACCTTATCGCATGGAAAAGCAAGAAGCAAAATGTTGTTTCTAGACCGAGTGCAGAAGCAGAGTATCAAGCCATGGCTCTTACTACTGTGAGCTTATATGGCTGAAAAAACTTTTCTTACTACTTGTGAGCTTATATAGCTGAAAAAACTTCTTTCCAAGTTGAAGTTCTGCCAAATAGGGTCTGAGTCTTATATGTAATAATCAGGTAGTCCAAGACATTGCCTCCACTCCAGTCTTCCATGAGCGGACAAAACACACAGAGAATGATTTTCATTTTATCCGCGAGAAAGTTCTCTTTGGAGAAATCAGTACATCATTTGTAAACTCCAACGACCAGCTAGCGAACATTCTTACTAAGTCACTCCAAGGTCCAATGATAACATGTATATGTTAAAAGCTTGACGCATATGACATATGTGCGCTAGCTTGAGAGGGAGTGTTGAGATTTGTTGAGATTTCCCCAATTTCCCTCAATCCATGTTTATATTGTTTTGATTATATTTGATTAGCTATATATGTGTAAATGAGGAAACTGCTGTTATTAGCTTATGTAATCCCTGGAATTAAGTGATTCACTTGTAAATATAAATTCAAAGGCTGAGAGTTGATCTCTGAAGCATTTCAGTTTTTATTCCCATTCAGCTTCCTCAAGTGTAAGAATTTCCAAAACTACAATAATTTGAGTCAATTCTTTTACCATAACCTTCGAAAGCAAGTCTCTTTCTTAAAAACCAAAACGAAAGACAGTGAGGACAGCCTAGCAGAAAATAAAGTTATGTCTGTGTAACCACCAGCTTAACCCACTGTAGCATGGTACACGGTTTTAAATTGTTGTTCGCAACCGCAATTGCGGCTGCAATTTTGAGGTTTTGGCAGTCTCTGCAATCGCAATTGTGCCGTATCAGCCACATGTTCCTGCAGTTGTTTGCAATTTTGGTAAACACAATGCAACCACAACCACAATTAAACACCATGGCAGTTACAATTTACATTCAAGCAATAGCTTGAGAGATGATAAAGAGTGTCCTGCACTATGAACTAATATGAACAAGTTTAATACAACCTCAAATAAGTCTTATAAAAAAAATAAAAAATTTACAACCTCAAATGAGGAGAAGACTTGAAAGCAACAATGTAAGTGCAAACAGCTACTCCTAAGCAACTAACAAGATTGCTAATAATAATAAGATCAACAATGAACTAATCCATCCACCAAATTGGGATGCTTTTCTCAGAATTGATATGCAGTTTTCTATTAAATAATTATATTCATAGACATAGATTAAATAAATGTATTCATAGACATTGATCATCAAGGAAATAAATTACCTCTGCCTCAGACCTTGCTAGTGCAATCAGAGGTGCAACACCTCCTTCTCGTCCAATGGCAATGCTATTAAATAAAGATCAGTATTAACAAATATAATTACAATCTAGTGGAGAAATGTAATGAAATTATACAATGAACTCGTGTGACCAAATTCAAACACTATAGTAGTCAAAGGAAAGAAAACCAAAATGTAATAAATCTTCCATTACAAGTAAGAATGTTCAAGAAGACATCAAAAAGGGAAAACACAACCATACAAAGGGTACATTAAACTAGAATCATTCATCATATCAGAGAAATTAGGTAGGGATCAGAAAAGGTCTTCTAACTCTTTTTTCTGTTTTTGGCAAAGTCATTCAGTTCAAAACTATTTATTGAACTTCTAATGTTTGGATTATATTATCCATTTATAGTTTATGTTAACAAATATTCCATTTTTTACATTATCGCCTAAATGGATAACAAAGTATATCTTCAAACTAGAGAAGTTAACAGAACCTTTTAATATAAACTTTTTTCATCTACAAGCTTGATTTTTGTTCGGCATTACAAGATATTATTTTCGATTAACTACCAATAGTTTTGAATATCACAGATTTTGATAACATGAAATTAATGCAACATTGGTCTCCACCTCAGATAAAGCAAGAAGTTCCTAAGATGAATGTGTAGCTTAGTGACTATTTATTAAATACTCAAGTCAAAAAAACTATGAACAAATCTGACACTATTAGAGTAGTTATTCTCTGTACAGTATATTACTCATGTATCTAGACTAGATTAGTGCTAGGTACATAGGGGCCCTTTCTGCTATACAGGTAGTTACAAAGTAACTAACCCATGATCATATATATACACAATTGAAACTGATATTTTTTTGAGACAATAATATTCAGAATTCAGTTTATCCTTTTCTCTCAGTTCTCTCTGTTCTCTTTAGACCCTGGAGGCAAATGGCTGGTAACAATGGGGAACATTTGGTTCAAGATTTGAGAAAATATTCTTAGGAATAATAACATTCCAATAATTTGAGGGAATGATGATCACCGCGTTAAGTTGACCTAAGCATTCCCAAGAGTTACTCCGGCCACCACTAGCCACAATCCAGTGACGTGAACTGCTGGCTGCAGCAGAGGATGCCCGGACTCCAGCAGGCAGCATGGCAAATGGTGAACAGTAGTGGTCAGCAGCTGTGACCAACAATGACATGGCGGTTGTCGGTGAGGACTGAGGATGTGGCGATAGAAGGGTGAGTATTGTGAACATTTTCACATAGCAAATATCCCCATGTTGTGGACATGGAATGGTCTTTGAAATCTTGTACCCAATATGAGAATCTGGCAGTCCCATGTAAGGATTCCCAGTAATGAAAAAATATTCCAATAACCCAAGGCCCCATAAGAGCAAATCTTCAGTATGAAACATCAAATTACCATGCAGGCTGCAATCAGATAAGAAATGAAGCGCAGCCACAACGTATCACGTGCTAATACCACATACAAATCATTCCAGTATAGAAAATAATGAAGAACCTCCTAGTTAACTTCTGTTCCATATATATGCCACTCTCACGTAACCATCTAATATTTTTCCATTGTTCTTAATACCTGGCTATGCCATCGCTTTCTCACTGACCCAATTTAGAAAAAATAAATTAGTTATAGCTTTTGGCCAAGTAGTACGCACTCAATCCAACAAGCGGCATCAAAGCCGAGGTTCTCTAAGAGCGACTGCCAGCTTTGGGCCAGCATCCTACATTAGCAAGGCCCTGGTTGGTCAAAGTTATATCGAACTGAAGCACTTGAGCTGATGCACTTAAATAGAAAAAGTTGCGCCTTGATATTAGCTATAGATTCAAGCTTGATGGTAAGCGCCCTTGATCCAACAAACCTAGACTCCACCCAGAATTTTCTATTTCTTGAAGAGGTTATATAAGTCAGTATTTTCTTTCTCACCAGTAGTTTAATTACATTTCCATTTCAAGACAACAAGAAAGCTAGCCTGCAAATGAAAATTGCACCAATTTCAATTGCACAAGAGCCCAATACATGCCAACCATTCTAAAATAACCCAGACAGCAGCAATCGGCCGCCCAACCCTCCTAAAAAATACTTAAGAGTTATCATTTCCAAAGCTAAAGATCTCCATCCATACGGTTGTGCCCTGTTGCGCAACAAAGGAACAAACATCATTTAAAATGTGTTGCAACTTGCAGAAACTTATCTTTTCCCCTGCAAATGTACCACATTTAAGTTGTCAATGGCATTCAAACTTGACTGGATCACTGAAAGCCTTCACGTCTTGCACTCAGATCCTTCATGCCATATTTTTTATTCAGTAAATAAACCATTCGACTAGATTCTGGGTCATAGGATCTTCTATACCATGGACATGAGATCTATCTCAATTGATGCAAGACTATAAGAGTTATCATGAAAAAATAGTAAGAAGGGAAAAGGAAAGGAGAAGAAGTTACAGGATAAGTCTGAACCTGTAGCAGTGAGAAGTCTAAAATAATATGCAATTACAATAACACTTGCAATACTATCAAACAAGTAACCCAAAATCCAGCAGAAAAAGAATATTTAACTTTAGGAATATTTCGAGGAAGGGAATGGGAGATAGAGATTTGGATATAGATATAGATAATTTTGGAAGATATGGTA
The DNA here is from genome assembly GCA_039655645.1 of Ammopiptanthus mongolicus. Taxonomy (NCBI): domain Eukaryota; kingdom Viridiplantae; phylum Streptophyta; class Magnoliopsida; order Fabales; family Fabaceae; genus Ammopiptanthus; species Ammopiptanthus mongolicus. The sequence continues at coordinate 82,947,359 of CM077346.1, read as the reverse complement.
ATAGGTGGGAAAAGGTCTTGAACATTAAAAAAGCAGTAAATAGCATAGCATATTCTAAGATTTCTGAATTTCCCCTGTAGCTCATCACAAGGATGTCAATTTTAAATATTGATAGAGATAGGATATTAAATATTGGGATTATAAACACATGTTAGAAGATTCATAAACCCGCATGTACTTTTATTAAAAGAAAAAAAGAAAAGAAGTTTGTTAAAAAGGAAGAAAGAGAAATATAAAGAAAGGACCACAATTCCTATGGAACAAAAGAGGAAGGGAAAATGAAAGGAAACACAAAAAGGCAGAAGACCAATACATTAGACTCATCTAAACAAATAAAAGAAGAGAAGTATTACACTGAAAAAATGTAATCAATCGTAAAAGGGCAATCTTTTTTGAAGAAATTTCAAGGTCTTATCCATCATATACGGTAAGAGTTGTTAAAAAAATGTTTTAAGAACCAAGATTCACGAGAGCAATATTATCAAGATAAAGTATAAACGGAACTCCTAAAAGTACCTATTTGCTTCAGAAACTGACAATCCCCAGAGTGCACCAGCAGCCCTCTCTTGAAGTCCAGGGGAGGCATTAGAACACGATTGGGCAAGAGCAACCTACATAAACCACAATGTCAGAGCATCAAAACACAAACTTTTTACCCTCCAAAAACAGCGATGACGGTGAAAGAATTTATACGAGATCCCTAAGATTCCCCCCTCTCCACAGCCACTACTCATTAACTGTCAAATTAACTTGAAAATGGTTGGGAAACCTTGAACCATAATCTCTTCAAATATTGTAATCTTCCTAACACTAATCTTCTCTTTGTCTTAATGAATTTCTTTTTTTATCAAATAATAATAAAAATAATCTCTCGAAATATTATTTTACAGAAGCATGATTGCAATACAAAATAAATATTTATCACAACTCATTTATAGGAACACATTTTATCAAGTCTTGCTTCACAATTATGATTGAAACTTGTACCCTGAAAATGGGATTAACTTCATTTTTCCTTCAAGACATGGAAAATCAATTTAAATTAAAACATTTGCTTATATATACATGAAAAAATTCAGGTCACAAGAGGACCACGTTGATCCAAAATTAATGCTGACATTACTATTATTGGGTAAGATATGAAATGCTAGAATATCCTATATATATCGTAACATATTTTGTATATATTATAGAATCAATTAGGATCAATTAGAAGTGGTCTTAGGGTTCATTCTTTTATTTGATTAGGATTATATATCAATTAATGTTGTTCCTATTAATTAATGACTTAAAATTATAGAAGAAACTGAATAATATTTCTTATTCCAAAAAATACAAGAGAATACAATATATAGATACCACAACATTAACACTAACTTTCCTATACAATGTGGGATTATTTCTACAATATGACATAATATGAAAAGCTATACAATTTGGAACTATTTCCACACTTCCCCTCAAGCTGGTGAATGAATATCTATCACTCCCAGCTTGCTAGTAAGATCCTGGAAATGCACTGGGGGCAGCCCCTTAGTCAAGGCATCTGCTAGCTGGTGTCCCGAAGGAACATAAGCAGTTGTTATCATTCCATTATCCAACTTCTCCTTGATGAAGTGGTGGTCTATCTCAATGTGTTTTGTCCTGTCAGGTTGAATCGGATTATGAGCAACACTAATGACTGATTTGTTGTCACAAAATAGCTTCATAGGGGCCTCATTTTATTTTGAGGTAATCTAATATGATTCTCATCTATAGTAGCTCACATACTCCTTGAGCCATAGCTCGAAACTCGGCCTCTGCACTTGATCATGCAACCACACTTTGTTTCTTGCTTCTCCATGTTACGAGATTACCTCATAGCAACATCAATAACCGGAGGTTGATCTCCTATCAGTGACTGATCCTGCATAGTCTGCATGGATAGTCTTTCACTCCTTATGAATATCAATCCCCTTCCTGGTGCGGTCTTAAGATACTGTAGAATCTTGTCCACAGCCTGCAAGTGTCTAACTCTTGGGTCATGCATGAACTGACTAACAACACTAACAGCATATGCTATATCAAGCCTGGTATATACCAGATATATTAGTTTCCCAACTAACCTTTGATATTGAGCTTTATCGATTGTGGGACTTTCTTCGTCATTCCCCATTCAATGATTTTGTTCAATGGGCACTCCAGTAGCCTTGCAACCAAGTTTCCCAATTCCTCTAAGGAGATAAAGAACATATTTCCTCTGTGAGATGAAGATACTTATTTGGAATGGTCAACTTCAACTCCAAGAAAACACTTCAGTCTGCCAAGATCTTTCATTTCAAGCTAAGCCGCTAATTTCTCCCTCAGAAGTTGTTTCTCGACCTCTTCATCACCTGATATGATTATGTCATCCACATACACAAGTAGGAGAGTAAGTTTACCTTCTTGTCAGTGCTTAACGAAGAGAGTATGATCACCCTAACTCTGTTTATATCCCAGGGACATCATAGTTTTCGTAAATCTTCCAAACCATGCACGAGGAGACTGCTTCAACCCGTACAATGCCTTCTTCAACCTGCATACCTTGTTTCCTCCACTAATAGAATCATATCCAGGTGGAATCTCCATGTAAACCTCTTTTCCACGTAAAAATGCATTTTTAACGTCAAACTGGTGTAATTCCCATCCATAGTGAGCAGCCAGGGAAAGTAAGATCTTACATTATTCATCTTTGCTACCAAAGTAAATGTCTCCTCGTAATCAATCCTTTTCCTCAAGGCAATGGGTAAGTCATCTGGGTCAGGGTCACAATTATTTAAAGAAATATCCAAAAGAACTAGAATCAAGAACAGTAGGAGTAGGACTAGTACCTTTAGTACTTACCGTAGGCTCAGACGTCTAAAGTTGCCATTGGATGAGGTCAGGTTTGTTCCTCTTTTGATATACCAGTTTTGGTGTACTGGCCTTGGCCTTAGCAGGTTCAGGTGCTAAATTAGAAGCTAATTCTTGTGGACTAAAAGGCAACACATGGAGTATAGGAGACTCAGTAGGTACCAAAGACTCAGGAGACTAAAGAGGTATAAAGGCCTCTGGAGAGAACTCAGCTTAAAGAATGTTCTCCTCCTGAAGCTGAGGTGGAGTGAAAAAGGACTCGGATTCATGAAATGTAACGTCCATGGAAACAAAGAAACGCCGACTTGAAGGATGGTAGCATTTATATCCCTTCTTGTCAGGAGAATAACCCAAGAAAACACACTTAACGGCACGAGAATCAAGTTTGCCACGATGTTGTCTATGAACATGAACAAATGCAACAACACAACCAAAGACACGAAACGGAAGGCTCCTCATAATAGGAGCAAAAGAAAAGAAAGAGGTCATGTGTGCGACAAGACTGACACCACCCTGAACACGAGAAGGTAACCTATTTATGAGAGTGGTGGCGGTTAAGATTGCTTCCCCCAAATAAGATTTAGGAACGGATATTTGGAATAGCAAGGCTCTTGTGATTTCAAGCAAGTGGCGATTTTTTCTTTCTACAACTCTGTTTTGTTGGGGAATATCAACACACGCGACTTCATGGAGGATACCATGCTCTTTAAGGAATAAAGAAAGATCTTGATTGACATACTCCCTACCATTATCAGAACATAAGCATTTAATTGGTTTTCCAAATTGGGTTTGAACCATATGGTAAAATAGAACAAATAATGAGAACACTTCTGTTTTATCTTTCATGAGGAAAGCCAAGTCACACAAGTACAATCTTCAATAAAGGAAACAAACCACCCTTTTCCAGAAAGGGTAGGAATGGATGCAGGTCCCCAAACATCACAATGGATAAGATCAAAAGGTGCAACACTTTTATTAGAATTAGAATTAGGAGAAAAAGACACACAATGATGTTTAGAAAACTGACAAACATCACAGTGAAACGACTAAACAGACTCTTTCAAAAACAACGATGGGACCATAACCTTAAGTAAAGGAAAAGGAGGTGAGCAAGACGCTTGTGTTGAAGCCAAATTTGAGAAATAAGAGACTCTGAGCCAATCTGATGGTAGGATGTAGAAACTTCTGACCAGAACCATATGCAACATCACTGTTAAGGAGATATAACAACCCCCTTGTTCCTTAGTAACTCCACTATGTGGGTCTATAGTAGGCAACCTTACCTTACATTTGCAAGAGGCTAATTCCACAACTCAAACCTATGACCTCATTGCCACAAACTTTAAGTATTTCCATAGAAATTTATTTGAAAAAAAGAAAACAATCTATATAATTTGGTATGGAGACCCAAACTACAGTTACCGTAAGATACATAATCAATTATTAAAAATAATATATATAACTTTCACATATAAAACTATAAAAATAAGTATAGAAATAAATAATTTTCCTATTTCCTTTATTATGAACATTTATTTCCATATATTTTCATTTCCTTATTTCATATATACATTAATTTCCTGATTTCCTATGCACTATAATTTTCCTATTTTTATACACATCAATTGAATATTAATTATTAGGATTTCCCCATCTTCTCTAACTTTTAGAACCATGATAAAACCCTATTTTTCACAGCCGCCACCCCTCCTTTGTTTCTTCTCGCTCTCCAAGCACAGAACACTTAAAAAGGCCACAGAAAACCCTAAAAAATTGCTTCTTCAGAACCAACCCAACCCGTTTTGTGTGCTACCCAGCAATGTGTGAATGGCACGAAGCGGTGCTGTATCGTGAATCCAGTGATTCCTATGCGATATGAGAGTTCCAGGTATGCTTCTGCCTCCATTTTAATTCAAGTCGAGTTCGATATTGTCGTCCATGAGGATCGTTACGTATCACAATATGAATCGTATGATTTGTGCAATACTAACTACCATGTGCCCCACATTGAGATTTTATTGTCCAAATAGAATAATTATGTAATTACTTTAGATTGTATAATTATTAGGACAAATTATTATTTGCCATAGATTTAGCTCTATTCTGGGCAAGTAGTTATTTCCCTAAGTCTATCTAATGTAAAGAAACCCTGTCAAGATACTGATAAATTAATTCAGAAATAATATCAGGTTATTCTCTCATTCAAGTCATACATTAGCAACATATTGATATACCACACCTAATCTTTCCTCAAATCAGTTTTCAATTTGTCACACCAGGAACACCCCCTTATTAATTATTATAGAGCATTATGCTTCAATCTACCTCGGTACTTAAAACACCATAAAGACAAGTAATGCTTAATCATTCTATTAATTTCCACATTTTCCAAAACAATCTCGTACTAATAAAATGACAACCTAGTGCTATAAAGCACCTGCTATGCGCAGGGTTCAGGGAAGGGTCGGACCCACTATATGGATCTATAGTAGGCAGCCTAACCTTGCATTTGCAAGAGGCTGATTCCACGACTCAAACATGTGACATTCTTGTCAAATGGCAACAACTTTAACTATTGCGCCAAGGCTCCCCTTCCCAAAACAATCCCATACTAATACTAAAAAAAATTCTAAAATGCTTTGTAGCATATTTTTGGAGTTAATTATATGCAACAGATGCAATAGTTGACAAGGAAACAACTTCTGCAATGTACTCAAACCATGTTATATTAACTACAATGCTACTGCATAAATATAAAAAAGAAAATTACAATGAGAAACAGATAGATGCTGAAGCATTCGCAGCACTTGTGGAGCTGTCTAGAGTTTTCTCTATGATCAAATACAGGTTAGAAACAGTGCTATTAAATAATAATAGCAGTGCCCCTGTAATTCAAGATTTAAACTCTAATGAACAGGCTGAAAATTCTTCTTTTGCAGGCACTGAGGTGGGCATTTGTGAAGTGATTGTTTTGACATGGATGTTAACTTTCAGTGAGTAAAAGAGCTTTTTGAACAACAAAGTGTGGAGGTTAATGAAACTTTTAGTTTGGGCTTCCAAAATGGATAAGATTAATCTATTCAGCGAACTGCGAACCTTCTTCTAATGTTAATATTGAAGAAGGAATTCTCCCATGTCTAGTAGAAATGCTCATGGACCAAGGTCGATCGAATTTAATATGGCCCCATCAAGGCATGATATTTTGATCAGGCTGATTCTTCGGCTCGGTCATGGCCCAAGTAATTTGAGCTGGCCAAGACCAGGCTGACCTCAGAGTTAGGACAAAATATACAATTTTGGATGTTTGACAATAAAAAATTTCAAACAAATTATATCAATATAAAAATATTATCATGTTATGTACAAGATATTAAATTAAGTCAAGATGCCTTATCATTAATACACATTTTTTTTAAAATGTTTTTTAATAAGAAAATCAAAAATATTATTAGTTTCAAAATTTATTTAACATCGGGCTAGGTCAGTCCAACCCAAAGTGTGGGCAATCATAACCCGAAAATACACCGAGTTGAATTTTCAAAACTCAATGCCAGCCTAATTACTAATTAGCGCCAGTCCAGGTTCGATGTTGACTCTTTAGCACCCCAAGGTCCAGATGCTGAAAATTTGACAGCCTTTGTCTTTTTTTGGTCTAAGTAAGAAGACACCAAAGGAGGAAGTTGTATCCATTATGCCATTAGGCAATTGTTGTGAATTATGAGTCTACAATCAATGGTTGACTCATTAGGTTAAAGTTCTGTCGGGTGTGGATGTTAAGGTAGCCTTCTAGAATGTTTTTCTGCAGATATTTTATCCATTTCCCAACTCATTAGAGCTACTTTTCATCTCGATAAAACCCTGTGGAAATGCAAAGCTCCCTCTAAAGTCAAGTCTTTTATTTGGACTGTGGTGTTAATAGAATTAAAATTGATGACTTTGTTTGCAGGCCACATAAAGCTATTGCCCTCGATATATGTTTTATGTGTGGTGCTCGTTCTGAATCAGTTCTTCATCTCTGCATGTGTTGTTCTGCTCCCGTTTCTCTTTGAAATTCGTTGCCAACATTTTTAGTGAATGCTGGGGGTACCCTAGGTCCTTTAACCAATTTATGATTACCTTTAATGGTTTTGGTAGAACTATAGAGGGTAAAGTCTTAGGCATGTACAATCCATGCTAGAATTTGGTGTATACGGTTGGAGCATAACATAGGTTTCTATAGGTCCTCAACGTGAACAGCCTGTGTTAGCTGAAAACAAATTCCCACCAGGGTCCAAACACCAGCTTCCTACATTAATGAGAATTGATGCAGGCTCTACGTCTGAATCCCTGCACCCTCTTTTAATGGATCCAACCATAATAGATTTGTGTAAATCAAGCTTCCCTTTTAGCATTTTAACCTCGCCTCCCACTACTAGCTACATGGTCAAGTGCTTGGAGTTAGCCCAGATCTCACCTTGCTGGAAATAGCAATAATCAAGTCTCATGTTCATGTACTTGTAGATTCATGTACCTAGGTTGTATCATTCATGGTAGTAAGTATCGCACGATTCGTACATACGAGTCGCAAAATGAGAGGAAAACGCTGTTGCTTGATACAGATCGCATGGTAGAATCGAAATAGGCATGAATCGCAATTGGTATCGCACAAGTCGTTCCAGAATCGTATGATTCGCTATTCGCCGCCGTATCGTGCGTCCTTGAACACGGCTGAAATGAAAAGAAAACGAGTCGGGTCATGCAACCCGTTATGGATAAATGAATTTTTAGGGGGTTTTTCCACCTTTTTTAGAAAAGAGGGAGGGGAACTGCCGAATAATAAAACTCGACCCAGGCTCTGCTTTCTTGTGGTCGGTCCCCATTCTTCTCTTCTCTTATCTAACTTTTCTTCTTGGTCGGTCCCCTTTGTCCTTTTGTGCCTCTATTTCTTTTATTTTAGTCCCCACCGAGTATTCATTGTCCCTTTGTCCACTACTCTTTTCTCTTCCCACATGTTCATTGTCCACACTTCCGGTTGAGGTTTTTTTTATTTTTTTAAGTGGGTAATGGGTCAGACAAAGAAAGAGGGAAATTAATGTCATATATGAACTGAACACTTGCTGGTTTTTTATTTATGACTTGAACCTTGAATTATTTTGAAGTTCATATATGACACATCAGCTCATGTTTTTTGCTTATGCTAATTGTTTATGTCATATTTATTTTGATCATGTATCTTATGATTCATAATAAGATTGGATTCACGATTCGGAAATAGATCTTCCGATTCGCGATATGTATCTCAATTTCATAACCATGGTATCATTCATGTATTTAGGGGATAACACTTATTAATTGTCTTGAAAACATAAATTGTAATCGTTCCTAAGTGTATATAAATATCAAATATGTCAAATGCTAATTACTCAAGCATTTCACAAACCTCTCAGCCTAAATTTTATCCAAGTCTCTCAAGTTTGTATCAGAGCAGGCTTAGTCCTACTTCTGCTCTGTCCCTCGAAGGGTTCTGTCATCTGGTCCAACAAAACCCTTCAAAACCTAAGTTCCTTGTGCTCACTCTTCCAAACAGCCATAATCTAGTCCAAAAGTCACCACCACCAGCCAAGCCACTTCCCACCATCGCTGGAAACCACCTCAGAAGTCACCGACCGACCATCCGATCAAGTGCATCACCAAAAACAGCCCCACATGCCATCACTCGCAGCTTCTTTGTCGGCGCGTGTAACTCACACGTCGCCCTATTTACGTTAGAACACTTCATCAACCACCTAGATCTCGTAGTCGACCTCTCCTCAGTCTGTCTAGGTGGCCATATCCTAGATTCTCTGCTGTTTGGCTAGATCTCCTTCTCCTTGTGACGTTTCTTTTTCACTCTGTTCAACTATCTCTCTGCAACAAAAATGGCATCTCCACAACCTAACCCTAACTTCTCAGTAAGGCATTCAGGCCAGAAAACAACAAATGATGCCCTTCTTTCTCTGTTTCTAGAACCCCAACAATCACTTTGGAAAAGCTAAATGGAAAAAATAATTTAGCTTGGTTTGCTTCCGCGGAACTCTGATTTCTTGGTTAGGGAAACTGATGAGAACCGAGTGGCGAATGGGCCTGAGATAGATCCTTTGGCCCATGATCTTCCTGATTTTGGACGCAATGCTCTCCTTCAGATTAACCTTCGAACGCTCTATCTTCTCCTCCATGTTATCCAACCTCTCATCCATGGTAGTTCCCATTCCTTTGATTTTTTTCCTCCAACAAATGCACTCTTTCAGACACTTTTGTCATGATTAACACACAATTTCCTTGGCCTCACAGATCTCCCCGTTTTGAATCCGGCAGGTTAGAAATTACACACAATAAAGCATATAACTTGTCCCCCAGAGACGTATGCCTCCTACAGAGAGTATTATAACAACACATATATCTAATTACACACCCTATTGTCACATACATTCCTAATACATAACTGCCATTAAGCAGTTATTTTTATGTTCTTTGCGCCCACGCCTAGAGTACACCTTCCAAACAGGTGGCTTGGCTGGATCATAGGTCAATGCATCTATCTCAGGCCCATTCCCCTCTCAGTTCTCATCAGATAATATTACCATTTGGATAAATCTGCTAAGAAGATTTCAGAAGAAAACCGTAGTCAATGGACAAAAGTTGATTATCAACTTTGCGCTTCGTTATGCCAATCTGTTGAACCGAGCATCTTGGCAAACTGCAAAACTTTCAAAACCGGATATTCTTTTTGTAAGAAGGCTCAAAGTGTCTTTGTTAACGTCATTCAATGGTTGTATGATTCTGCACAACAATTGACTACTCCTAAACAATCTGATCATGATTTAATTTCCTATGTTTCTAAGGCCCAATCTACATTTAAGGAGTTAAAAATGTCTTTGGAAGCTGATACTCTAAAAGGTATAAAAACGAAACTTGATGATTAGTATAAAGTGTTAGTTCTTCTCCGGATTTTGAGCATGTTCGTGACCAAATTTTGACTAGTCAAGAGTTTCCTTCAATGGAGAATTTCGTTACTCAACTTCTTCGAGTTCCTTCACAAATTTTGACAGGTCAAGAGTTAAGGCTCAAAGTGTCTTTGCTAACGTCATTCAATGGTTGTATGATTCTGCACAACAATTGACTACTCTTAAACAATCTGATCATGATATAATTTCCTATGTTTCTAAGGCCCAATCTACAGTTAAGGAGTAGAAAATGTCTTTGGAAGCTGATACTCTAAAACGTATAAAAACGAAACTTGATAATTTGTATTCAGTGTTAGTTCTACGGATTTTGAGCATGTTCTTGACCAAATTTTGACTGGTCAAGAGTTTCCTTCAATGTAGAATTTCGTTACTCAACTTCGAGTTCCCTCACAAATTTTGACTAGTCAAGAGTTAAGGCTCAAAGTGTCTTTGCTAACGTCATTCAATAGTTGTATGATTCTGCACAACAATTGACTACTCCTAAACAATCTGATCATGATATAATTGCCTATGTTTCTGAGGCCCAATCTACAGTTAAGGAGTTGAAAATGTCTTTAGAAGCTAATACTCTAAAAGTTATAAAAACGAAACTTGATAATTTGTATATAATGTCAGTTCTTCTCCAGATTTTGAGCATGTTCGTGACCAAATTTTGACTGGTCAAGAGTTTCCTTCAATGGAGAATTAGGTTACTCAACTTCTTCAAGTTCCCTCACAAATTTTGACTGGTCAAGAGTTAAGGTTCAAAGTGTCTTTGCTAACGTCATTCAATGGTTGTATGATTCTGCACAACAATTGACTAATCTTAAACAATCTGATCATGATATAATTTCCTATGTTTCTAAGGCCCAATCTACATTTACGGAGTTGAAAATGTCTTTGGATGCTGATACTCTAAAAGGTATAAAAACGAAACTTGATAGTTTGTATATAGTGTTAGTTCTTCTCTAGATTTTGAGCATGTTCGTGACCAAATTTTGACTGGTCAAGAGTTTCCTTCAATAGAGAATTTCGTTACTCAACTTCTTAGAGTTCCTTCACAAATTTTGACTAGTCAAGAGTTAAGGCTTAAAGTGCCTTTGCTAACATCATTCAATGGTTGTATGATTCTGCACAACAATTGCCTAATCTTAAACAATCTGATCATGATACGATTTCCTATGTTTCTAAGGCCCAATCTACAGTTAAGGAGTTAAAAATGTCTTTGGAAGCTAATACTCTAAAAGGTATAAAACCGAAACTTGATTATTTGTATATAGTGTTAGTTCTTCTCCAGATTTTGAGCATGTTCGTGACCAATTTTGACTGGTCAAGAGTTTCCTTCAATGGAGAATTTCGTTACTCAACTTCTTTGAGTTCCTTCACCAAAAACAGGTGTCAATTCAATTGATTCAATTGAATCTTTTGCAATGGTGTCCAATTGTGGAGGGCGAGGAGGTGGTGGAAATCGTGGGAGATGAGGTGGAAATAGTCGTCCTCAATATTCATATTGCAAAAGAATGGCCCACACTCAAGAAACATGCTACTCTCTTCATGGGTTCCCCGAAAAGTCCGTGAATAACTCTAAGTTTGGAATGTCTGAGATAAAAAAATTGGAAGTAGATTATCAAGAATATCTCCAATTGAAAGCAAGCAACCCTAGTCTTCTACTGCCACTAGTGCTTATAATTCCACAGCTTGCATCTCTCAATATAGTAATAATCAAAGTCCATCTGTACGTGTCTTCCCCAGAAAATAGGGGAATCTCAAGCTTTCTCCAGTGATCTTCACATGCTTCAGTTCTTGTACCATCGATCAATTCGTTTCTAGGTTCGCCATTCCCAGAAACATTGGTCACATCTAGGCCTAACAATGCTCTCGATCTGATCCCCGAACCAATGGTCATATCTATTCCTACCAAATTTCCATGGCGGGATCGCACAAGATTCTCAAGAAGATTTTTAGACAAGCTTCTTGAATCTCTTTGTCCCTTTCAGCTTGTCGCCTTTCTTCCTCCAACTCTCTCCTCCATGCTTCAAACCCTCTCTCCAACAATTCCAAATAAGCCTCCATTCTAGTGTGTACCATGAAAAGCTCCTAGGATCTTGGGAGCTCTGATACCAGTTAATAATACTAGACCAAAATTAATAAAAGAATATGTAGAACAATAGGAATTCTATTCAGAAATGGTTTTGTTACCAATGTGATAGCAGAACAACTCAATGGCAACAAGACTCGAGATACAAGATAGAACCCTGTAAGATTTTTCCCTACTCCTCTCGGCTACTCACTCAGTAATAGAGTAAGCTTAGCATAGGCTTAGTTGTTTAAGGCATCACCCTTAACTGAATTATACTAAGTCAGCACAATTCAGTTAAGGAGCGCCTCTTCCTCTTTTCAGCTGAACACTATCCTATAAGTAGTGCAGCTCAAATCTTGTAACCAACTTTTCATTCATTTAATATACAAGATGAAATTCAGATCTCTTTCTCTCTCTCTCTCTCTCTCTCTCTTCTCTGCACCTATGTTCCGCTTCTATCATGGTATCAGAGCTTCTTTCTTGGACCTAGCGCTTCTTCTCTCTCTTGCGCGATGACGGATTCTCGACCGATTACTCCACCCGACAACTCTGGCGGTGGCGATGGAGGTTCTCACGGCGGCGGAAATGCGCATGGTTCTTCGTCGAACACAGCTACGATGGCGACGAATTTCAATCCCGCGCTATCTATTAAGCTCGATGATCGCAACTTCCTTCTCTGGAAACAACAGGTTGAGGCAGTGATCATTTCGCACCAGCTTCTTGGATTTGTGGAAAATCCGCGTATTTCTTTGCAATTTGCGACTGAACCTGATCGTGTTCTCAACATCCTATTATTAACATTCTATTAATTGTCAATTAATCAATTATTAATAACAGAATCCTAATCCCTATGCTAACAATAACAGAATCCTAATATATATATATATATATATATATATATATATATATATATATATGTGTGTGTGTGTGTATAAAAAGGGTGTTAAGGTGGTTTTCTCAGCAAAAGAGCTATAGTTCAAAGAATAAGGTGGAAAAGGAACTTAAAAGATCAGCCACAACAGTAAATCTGGACGGTGTAAAGGAAATAAATTGCTTGAATAGGATTTTATTGATGTTTACGCACCAAAAAAATAGGATTGTATTGAAGTTTTGAAGTTGGCTTTCGATTTGGAGGTTAAGGGAGAGTTGTTTTGAGCTATGTAGTCAATAGCGGATGGCGGGGCGGAGCGGAGCGGAGCGGCCGACCCCCAAAATGCTATAGCGGGATAGCAGGTAGCGGGATGGCCGCTACACCGATGTTTAGGGAAACAACACAATAAATTTATACCATACACATATACATGCTCAAAACCGCACCGCTATGCACGATTTCATTGCGGCCATGGGCAGCTCTGCCCCGCAACGCTGCTATAGCAGCCGCTATGCCTGCTATTGACTACCTAGGTTTTGAGTTTGTTTTTAGTTTAGAACCTTCCTTTTTATGCAGACGCTCTTTTTGAGAATTTTTGTGCTTTTAGTGTTTGGGGCAGATGTGGTTGCTCCCTTTTCAGTTGTCTTATGGGTTGAGACCTTTTGTGGTGTCTCGTGTTGATTTTTCCTGTTTTTTAGTCTCTCGCCCAGCTTTGCGGTTCCTATCCTCACATACTTTTTTCTCTCTTTAATAACATTTCTTTTTTCTATCCAAAAGGGAAAATGTTAGCATATTGTAAAAAAACATACCAAGGCTTGAACTCCACCGGCTGCTGCAATGGCCTCTCGATTTCTATCATCAAATGACAAATTCCAAAGCGCACCAGCAGCTTCTTGCCTGTAAAAAGATATAAGGTCAAATCAACAAAGGAATGAATGTAACATTTTGGCAGGTACAAGAGTACAGGTCAAAGAGAAGGGCACTAAAGCAAAAACCAAAAAACGATAGCCTTAAAAACAAAAAGGAATGAACATTAGCACCAGGTCTACATAATTTGGGATAAATCCCTTTTGTTTCCTATGTCTGGCTACATACCAAAAGATCCCCGTTACTTCTAAACTAAAAAACAATGTTAAATAAAAAGAATTGCTGCTGCTCCAAGCTGCAAGTCCACTACAGGGTGAGGGTGACTGTGCTAAATCAATCCACAGAAGAACATTAAACATAATACAATGATAAAACTGTCAATAACATTGTCACACTCTATTTGACAAGTAATTATAAAATGATTGGCCATTGACCCATGTGTATAGAAGGAGGGAAGAAGCTGAAAAATAGTTCTAAAAACAGTAAGGGCCTATTGGTGTATGAGAGAAGAAGAGCAAGAAGGGACAAAGAGGGAAATATGATAAAAGAAGGGAGTGAAGGAATGGGGGAGTCAGTTGGAAGGGAGAGGGAAATGAATACAAACTGGACAGCTGGCAAGAGGGGATTGTAGGAAGAGAATTGGAGAATCATGAGTGCAAGGACGGGAGGAATGATATAGGGGAGGGGCTGGAACATGAAGGCTTCACCTGACACTTTCAGAATTGGAGTGAAGGAAGGCTTTGCCTAGGGGAACAAGGTTCACAACTCCAATGATCACTCTTTGCTTGTTTTCTCAGTTGTTTATTCTTCTTTCAGTACTGGTTTCAGCACCCATTCTGGGTGGTATTGCTGTTTTTCTACTATTTTCTGGTTATTGCTGCTGTTTGTTGCGTTAACAGAGAATATACCTCTGCTGTAAGGAGCTGAGCTCCATTTTCTAGTTTAATATCATTCAGTGTTTTTCAGTTTCTATCAGTTTGGTATCAGAGCTCCCAATCCTGGGAGCCTGAACCTGAACAGAATCATACAAAAATGGAGGGAAGATTAGATGTTTTAGAGAGGAGTGGAAGAAATGGGAAGACAGTGGCAGGAATCTCACCGGGATGAAGCTACAATGCAGTTGAATATGAGTAGCATTGCTGGGATGACCTCAAAGAGCCTTGAAGGTTTAGGGAATTTTGACAGGGAAGAAAGTGACCGTGTTGGTGGATCTAGGGGCTTCCAATAACTTTATATCTTGTGATTTGGTGAGGGAATTGAAGATTCAACCAGAAGCAACCAAGGGGTAGGCAGTGGAGGTTGGTGATGGACATCGGGTGAGCAGCCAGGGAGTGTGCAGAAACATGGAATTGGAATTGCCAAATCTGAAGGTAATGCAAGACTTCTACCTGTTTGAATTAGGGGGGTGGATGTGGTATTGGGATATGAGTGGTTGACGAGTTTGGGGGAAATACTTGCTAACTTCAAAGAGCATGTAATCAAAGTGATGGACAATGGGAAGATGGTGGAAATTAGAGGTGACCCGTCATTGTCCAGAACTGTGGCATCACCAAAAGCAATGATTAAAGAGTTGTGAAAAATGATGCAGAGGCCTACTATATAGAACTTGGGATGATGACCTTGCTATATAAGGAAGTGCAGCCAGTGGTGGAACTGTGGAAGTGGTAAGAGAATTATTAGAAGAATATAAGGGGCTGTTTCAGGAATCACAGAATTGCCCCCACAGAGGCAATGTGATCACACGATATTGTTGAAGGAGAGCTCTTAAATTCTGAATGTAAGGCAGTAGCGTTACCCACATGGATAGGAGGGAGAAATGAAAAATTTGTGAAGGATATGATGGCTGTGGGGATGATCAGACCAAGCATTAGTCCATTTTCCAGCCCATTAGTCCTAGTCAAAAAGAAAGATGGGAGTTGGAGATTTTGCGTGGATTAAAGGCATTTAATAACATCACTATTCCTAACAAATTCCCAATTCCAGTGATAGAGGAGCTATTAGATGACTTGGGTGATCATAATCTCCAAATTGGACTTGAAGCCTGAGTATTATCAAACTAGATGAAAGAGGATGACATACACAAGACGGCTTTCCAGACTACGAAGGGCACTAGGAATACTCTGTTATGCCCTTCGGATTAACCAACGCCCCATTCACATTCCAAGCCCTTATGAACGAGATCTGTCAGCCTTATCTTAGGAAGTTTGTGTTGGTATTTTTTTTATGATATCCTGATATATAGTACAGATTTTCAGTCCCATCTTGGCCACTTGAGGACGGTGTTTGATGTGCTCCAGAGTCACTCCTTGTGGGTGAATTACAAGAAGTGCTGCTTTGGAGTGTCAGAATTGGAATATTTGGGACATATGATCTCAGCCAAGGGCATTACAGCAGACCCGAGCTCGGTGGCTGCAATGCGATGTGGCCAATTCCCAAGGACATTCGAAGCTTGAGATAATTCCTTGGTTTGACGAGATATTATAGGAGGTTCGTGCAGAATTATGGGTTGATGGCCAAACTGTCCACCCAACTGTTGAAGAAAAATAGTCTTCATCGGATTGAGGAAGCTCAAGTGACGTTTCTGCAACTCAAGGCAGGAATGGAGATATTGCCAACCTTGGCTATGGCCCTTTGAGGTTGAGACGAATGCTTTATTGGAGCTGTGTTGATGCAGCAAGGTCGACCTTTGGCCTTTATTAGCCAAGCACTATCGGAGAAATCCAAGGTCAAATCAGTGTACGAAAGACAGTTGATGGCAATTGTGTTTGCAGTACAAAATGCTGGGAAATCATTCCATGATCAGGAAACACCAAAAACCAGGAATTGAAAATAGGGCTGTTGGGCTTTGATTTCGAAATACACTACAAACCGGGAAGTGAAAATAGGGCTTTGATTTCCAAGGTCTATTCCTTTACCTAATTTTCTGGTTCATGGTTGCTGTCTTCTGCATATTCTGAGTTAGTAGAGGAAGTTCCTGTGTTGTATGGAAGTTAGCTCCAATTTTCAGGTTCAATATCATTTAGTATTTTCTAGTTCCTATATTAAAGATATGAGCATTAGGGACTTCAATTATCATTGACTGAGTAATTATTCAGAGTCTCATCAGCAATATATATTTTCTTCCCTTCCCAATCAATCTCTCTTTTCCCTTTTCCATTTAATCCTTTTCAAAGCATTGTTCAAGTATAATAACACACACATGTAACGAACTAGCAGAAGATTACCTGACACCCTCATGGGGAGAACGTGTCAATTGAACAAGTGCCTCAAGTGCACCTGCTTCTTGTCCAACAGCAGCATTGTTACTGTTGCTATCTCCATGAGCAGCTAAATTAGCCAACGCACGAGCAGCCTAATGTTTGAGAGTAGTGAGATTAATTATTACACAACAATTCAATTATATTCCTTCAATGGAAAGGACAGGAATTGAAAAAGAAAACAACTGAGGAATCAACATCTAAGTTAAAAATAACACATCTTTACTCAAAGTAACCATGAAGACAATGCATAGGAAACAATACTTCTTAGCAAGATCACCATTATCATTGGCTATATTTGCTAGATCACAACTAAGACGTGTACGCTATCCCACATTTGGCGCATGGCTATCGACTAGGATAAGCCAGTGTAGACCACATTTGCCATCGAAGTGGAAATAACATATCCAAGGACTATCCTTTTTTCTTTCAATATACTTAAAGAAACTACTATATAAATTTATTGGGTGTGAGCAATGGCCCTAAAATTAGCAGAAAGGAAAATGAAAAACCACACATTATTTTGAAAACCAGACATAGAAATAGTTAATCCATGATTCTTCTTCCAGTCATCTGTCTAAATATTTATTATCCAGAATGGGAAAGACAAGACATGGAGTATGAGTCCATAAAACCAATAAAGGAATCAAGAATTGGACAGATATTCTAGATTCAAGTAAATGGCCTTGTATTGTGATGGCATCATCCATGTCAAAGGGATTTCGGCATTGCTAAGCCTTCCAACTTCCAAGTTAAAGAATAGTAGGTAAAATCAAATAATCCAATCATTCACACAAATTCTCACAGCTCCATACTCATTGGCACAAGAAAAAGGGGAAAAAATGATTATCAATCATGATTCATGAATACAATTAAAAAATCATATCAAAACTACCGTTAGTTCCAATTTTTCATTGGAAAGTATTATCTATCCAATTAAGTAGCTTCAAATATTTTAGTAACTGTAATAGACAATACCCAAAAAATAGAGAGTAGCACTACCTGCTCTTGCACTCCCTCAAATTTGCAGTTACGAGCAAGCATCACTAGAGCATGTACGCCTCCTGCCAGTGCAACTTCTGTACTACACTTGTCATCAGCTGCCAAATTAGCCAATGCACCAGCTGCACGTTCCTGAAAAAGAAAACTAGGTAATCAACCTACTGTGTCTGCATTGTAAGACATCAACTTCCATTACTGGAAATAAGAAGCAACATAAAAGGCATTTAACATGCTCTAAACCATAATATCAAAGAAACTAACCAAAACTCCATCTCCACTAGAGGACCACTTGAATATAAGATCCACTAAAGCTTGTATTCCACCAGCTTCAGCAATTGCACCCTATGATGGAAACCTCCTTCAGTGTTTACTTTTCACTATGCATTAAAGTTGAAAAAATGAAAAATCAAAGAAGATACAAAATCCAACCTTGTGCTCCTCTCCAACAGAGAGGTTCCACAATCCTCCAGCAGCCTCTTCAGCCACCAGCTTGTTCGTTGACCTAGCCAAACCAGCGAGAATATCAATCCCGCCCTCTTCTGCAACAGCTTTGGCCACATTGGCATTGACGGACAAATTTGCAATGGCCTACAAATTTAGAAAGTTTTGAGGACAGATATACACACATTGGTTATGTCAGCTTTTTCTTTAGTTAGAATTCTGAATAAAACATTCAAAGGCATCAGATAGTGCATATGAACTGCACAATGGTTATGCACGCAAAAGGTATCAAATATAAAGATTCAAGAGTACCTCAACAATATCTACATATCAATTTATCTTACAACATGTACAAGTAAAAATGGACCATATATATACACAAAGGGGAAGAGGGAGTACCTTGGCTGCCTCAGACTGAAGCCCTTCTCTCCAAGATTTTGCCAAGCCAAGAAGGAGGCGTATGCCACCATCGCGCATAACTGCTTCGGCCCTTCCACAATCTATCCTAGCATTTTCATCATCAATTACGACAAAAGTTGCAAGACCCGTGGCTGCCCTCTCTTGAACATCCTCTTGAGAACTCTGCATTAGACTAAGCAAGAGTGCTGCACCTTGTTCAACCCAGAAATTATCAAGACCCTGTTGAGGGCTCTCAGCAGATCGCAAAAGTGTATGGGATAGCATCCATTCAAGCCAGGGTATAATTTCATTAAGGTCCTTATCATTATTCTCTGAATTCCTCCAGTCCAAAAACACATTCTTTCCTTTCTTTGTATTATCAAAAAATAAAGAACCTAGTCCTTTAAAAATATCAGTAAAAAGGGAAATTAATAACTTGTTTTTGTATTTACTAGCAGAGAAGCTAGTATCTTCTTCAAGAATAGGACAATTCAAAGCACACAAGACTCTCAAGTTCTGCGATGAGGCTAACAACCTCACAACAGCAAATGGACCAATATCCGTCCTTGAAACATCTAATCCAATCAGGTTAGGAAGCTGATGCCAAAGATGGGAAACCACACCCCACTTCATACTTGACGTCCCTGCAACAGAAAGGAAACGAAGTGATAATACATTTCCCAATGCAACCTCATCAACATTCAGACAGTCAATGAACCCAATATCAGTCAACTTTGCACAATGCTTAGCCAAGGCATTAATAGCATCAGCATTTACATCCCTAATGCCCGAGAGCCTAAGTTTATTCAATCTAGGACAGCAATGAGCTATTGCTTTTATAGCATCACTACTGATTTTCTCACAGAAATCTGGTCCAAGCTGTAGGCTCTCAAGTAACTCATGCCGAGCCCCAATCACAGCAAGAGTCGCATCAGTAATCTTCCTGCAATAGTCACCGCTTACTTCGCGCAATTCCCTAGCTCGGAGATGAATTATCGCATCGGCAGACTCTGCCCCACGAAATCTAAGCTTCTGAAGATGCACACACCTAGGAGCAAGTGAAGATGCCATGTTGGCATCAAACCTGTGGGAACGAAGATCCAGAGAAGTCCACAAACACGGTGAGCTACCAAGAGACCTCCATGTCTTACAAGTTGATGATAAGCTAGCTCGGTCTCGATAACTCAAACATGACAACAGCTGAATCACTGTATCATCAGGTAAGCTCCTCCAATCAACAATTCCTTGGCATTTTAAATCCGAAACCTCGTCATGAATTTCGGAGCAACTCGCCACATTCCCTTTGCTTTTCCTTGCCACTTTCCTCCTCACTCTACGACTCATATCTCAACAAAATCACAGCTATACCAACACCAAGACCTTCTGACTCAAAAACCCAAATCTCAAAACCACATAAACAATTCAGTGAATTCACCAAGCCAACAACAACAACCTCAAATACCCAAATCAAGAAACCATTCAGACAATAAGCCCCCAACAAGAAACCAATACCCTTTTCACCCAAACAAACAAAAAAACCCTAGTACTCTATCAAAGTTGCCAATTGCAACAGTGCATAAAACCCACAACACAAAACAAACTAACCCCAGATAAAGGTAAGCAAAGAAAACCAAGATTTTATATGTAGGTAAGAACACAGAAAGAGTGCTCTTTTCTTTCTTTTTTGTCAAACCTGTGAGCTCAGGCTATGTGGTCTTTAAATTGCTGGAGCCTGAAAACACAAATCAGATGCATTTAAGAGAATTTAGAATGAAACCCTGAAAAGGCAGTGAAAAATCAAGCTGGTTGAATGGGATGTGTAGAGAGAGAGGTAATAAGGAAGGGTAAGATAGAGAATTGAGAGGGGAAACCCTGAAAAGGGTATGGTTATGTATGGATTGAAGAAAAGGGGAAGAAGGGAGAGAGGAGAAAAAGAAGGTGATTGAGGTAACGAGGGATAGAAGGGACG
Organism: Ammopiptanthus mongolicus; assembly: GCA_039655645.1. NCBI lineage: Eukaryota > Viridiplantae > Streptophyta > Magnoliopsida > Fabales > Fabaceae > Ammopiptanthus > Ammopiptanthus mongolicus. The sequence continues at coordinate 82,926,640 of CM077346.1, read as the reverse complement.
CAGCAAGAGAATTACAGCATTGGGAGGAAGGGAGAGGGGATGGGAGAAGGAGAACAACAACGCTGTGAGAAACTACAGCTCATAAAATCAGCATCAATTATATATATTTTATATTATATTATATTCTATATTATTACCCATTGCATTACATATTACATAAATTACATTACATTACATATATATTAATATGAAAAAAAATTAATCATAGGGGTGTTCATAGGACGGGTCAAGTTTGAGTTTAGCTAAATTTGAATCTGATTCGATATTTTGATCAAATGATTTATTTGGATCCGAACCTGACTCGATTATGATTCGATAATGATGGGGTCAAATCGGGTGGAATCTTAGAGAGATAAAACAAGGGTTTTACAGATATAGAGAGTTCCAAATCAATTCAATTTTATCGAAGTCGGTTGATGCAAATGACTGAAGTTTGATTCCCTTTAAGCAAGTTCTTGATTCAAGTCTTGTAAATGAAAAATATAGGCACGGGAGAGCTTGCCCCTTTATATGGGTCTATCCGACTCGACTCGGATTAGTCGTGGTCTAATGTGTCTTCCGGATACTGATGGTCTAGACAAACATGATAATATATTCATATTAACATTATTTGTTTTGAAATATATTAAAAAATATACATAAGTTTTAGCTTCTTACTTCTTTAATTCTATAACTTATCTATGAATAAAGTTTAAATTTATATATTATGCTAATTAAAAATTATAAAATTTAAATAAAAAAAAAGGTGACATTGGGATCACTTGGGATGATCCGAATTATAACCGAGATCTGACTCAAAAACATATTTGAGACTACAAGAATTCGTTGATTTACCGGCAGCTCTAAAGTCGTTGACAATTCTGTGGTTATCGACAGGTCAAGTCGTTGGTGATGAGCAAGTAGGTTATGTTCCTATTACTAACAGTGTAGATCGTCGGTACTAAATTTTTCATTAGCGACAGCCACACAGTCGATAATAGGGATGGCAATGGCTACCCGCAAAAATTAGCCATGATGGGTAAGGTAATTACTCGTATAATGGGTACGAGTACGGGGGCAGGTAATTACCCGCAAGATTTGATGGGTATGGGTGCGGGTACGGGTACCTTAGTATTCCGAGTTCCTACTCCAAACGTCGTTTTGTCTTTTCACCACTTCACCATAACTTTCTTCTTCCTAATCTTCTTATTTAATTGTAATATTTGTTATTTGTTTAGGAGCATACTAGAATAATATTTCTTGTTATACACTATAATGATATTTTAAACTTTAATAATGTTATTTTTTTATTTATTGATTTTTCATAGTTAATTAAAATGTAGGTATGGATACTTAGGTACCCAACACGTAAAGGTACGAGTACTTAAGTTGCTACCCATGCGGGTAAGGGTCCGGGTACGGGTATTTTTTAAAACGCAAGTATGGGGACGGGTACTATGGTACCCTATCCATACCCTACTCATTAAATTCCCTAGTCGATAACTCCGTCAGTAAGTTTGGCACACATTTACGCGAAATAAAGCCTACGAAGTTTCCGACAACCTGGGCCCTCGTAAATTATGTTTTGCATTATCGACGATGCATCGTCGGTAATTGACTTTTCACATTACCATCCATTTAAATATATTTTTATATTACCGACGGCTGAGGTCGTCGGAAACTTTGTTTCTCATTACCGAGGGCACGACTGTCGATAAGTGCTTTTCGTGTTACGAGACTGCAACATCTCTTTTTACCTTATCGAATCATAGGTAATGTGATAAAATTACCGACTGTCATGATTGTTGTGGTCATCGGTTAACTGTCGAAAACTTTAACTTATTGTGCCCTTTCTGACGACATATAGTCGTCAATAATGATACTTTTTCTTGTAGTGAGATCTGATTTCTAGAACTCAAACCCATCACAATTATTTTCGAATCAAAATAGGTTAGTATAACAAATCAAAACTTAAATATCCCTTGCATTGATAGTGAAGAAATAATATTTAATAAATTAAGAAAAATTGTAAATGATTATTCATTTTTATTAAGTGATTATTTACTTAGCTAACAATTGTAAATAAATTTATATATTAACTCCTTGAAGTTATAAATAAATTTTTACCAACTTCGGTTGGTCCAAGTGGTAAGGGCTTGGACCCCTTAAGCAAGTGGTCAGGGGTTTCAAATCCTGACACTTGCGAATGGAAAAAAATCTGGTTGGGAGGGGATTATCCACCTTATGTGGCTTCAGGTTTCGTGACGGATATTAGTCATTATTAACGACGGTGGATACTTCGCACTTGTCACATGGGTACCAAAAGAAAAATTATGATTGGCTATTTTTTCTGAGTGGTTAACAATTCTAAATAATAAAATTTCATATTAGATCCAAAGATATTTAGAAATGACTATTATTTTTTGTTGAGTGATATTCATTCCAACTTATTGGCTAAAAATTATAAATAAAATCATGAGAATCCATGAAACTAAGAAGAAATTTTTGAATTGGATATGACTATTGGATATCAGAATGTATTAAATCAAAAGTTTCAGTTTATCTAATTACTGACTTACGAGGAGTCTTCGTAATTTTAGCTTGACTACAAAATTCGCATTTTTCAAAATCATTTATAGATAGTTTAGGAATTAATTCCAAATCGTTCATATTTTTAGCACTGTGTTTATTAACATGAAAAAGTCTAGAATGCCAAATATTAAAAGAACACAACATATAAGAAGAAATAACTTTATTCATCTCAATGTTCAATTTAAACATGCCATTATAGCATAACCCTTTCCCACAAAGACATTGTTCTTTGTAAGAGTATACAAATCAGCCCCAATGATCTGAGTAAACTCAGCCTTGTTAAGGAGATAGCCCGAAACTAAATTCTTTCTCATCTCATTTTCAGAGGTAAACTTTAATTCCACATCTCCTGTCCCAGCAACAAAAGTGGTGTGTGAATCGCCTAACAACATTTTCTGGTTTTCAGCAACAGAATAGGACTTAAACAGAGACCTATCATAGCTGACATGGCGTGTTGCACTGGTGACTACCCACCTCCCCTCGGATCCACCAATAGCATTGATTTCAAAAATCATAGCAATGAGTTGGTCCTTAGTAAGGTTCGCCTGGGGGGCAGGACTACCCTTAAGGCGGCAGTTTCTAGCCAGATGGCCAGGCTTACCACAATTATAACAGCTAAACTGTCCTGAGGGGGTCTCTGTCCATTCTGATTCAGACTACCATTTTTATTGTTGTGTTTATGAAATTTAAATTTCATAGTTTTACCTTTCGGTTTTAGGACAACAGAAGTGGATTTGACCACAACAAGAACCTCTTCTTTCTGGTCTTGTTTCCGGGCTTCCTCCTCTATACGCAACCGGGTCATCAAGCTCTCCAATGAGAACTCTTTGGTTTTATGCCTGAGGATGTTCTTAAAATCTTTCCAACTGGTGGCAGTTTATCAATTATTACAGCTACTTGAAATTGGTCATCTAAAGTCATACATTCAAAGACAATTTCATGTGCAATCTTCTGGAGTTCATGGGATTGAGCTTCTACAAATTTGTCATCAGTCATCTGATACTTTAGGTAGAGGCTGACAACATACTTCTTGGTTCCAGACTCATCAGTATTATACTTCTTCTGTAGTGGCTCTCAAACCTCCTTGGCTTGATAATATTGTTGGGGTTTCAAGAGGGATATTTTCAAAAACAATTTTCAAAAACCTCTTGAGCGAAAAAACCCCTTTACAAAAGGACCACGCATTGCACATCAATCACAAGGATATTGTGTTTATCTCTTGAAGCGCAGCTTAACCGCGAACATTGTGAGCGCGCCAACCACACCGGTTAGCCAAAAACGCTGCTACTTGCGATGCTCATAACTTTTGTACTAGATCTCGTATCGAAAAACTGAACGGTGAAGATGTAGAACTATATGTCACGAACCTGCTATCCAAATTTTAGCCCGATCCAACAGTTAACGAATCTCGGATCGCGAGATTACGATAACTGTCCAGTCATAACCACCATAAGGAAAGGCTTTTCTATCACCAGTATTGCAAAGTAGCAATACCTCTACTCAGTCCACGCGAGCAAACCAACGTCAGAGATAGCGTAGTGCTAGCTATCAGGATTGGGAGAGGTGTGACACACAAATAGAGAAAAGAGGGCGCGCCTGTCAAGGGTGAACAGGGGCCGTTATGAGTGCTCTGTGTTGTGTGTCACTTAAGTGACGTGCACAGCTTACTAATAGCTCACTACGCCACATTAGGGAATAATTGACGCTACCTTCACCAGCATTTCCCCGTGAAATGCTAGAAAATATGAGGCAGAAGAGTATTCCCAGCGCTTTCTAAAGAGAGCGCTGGCAAAGGAGTAGAATCTTTACTAGCGCTTTATTTAGAAAGCGCTAGCAATGTCCCTTTTCTAATATTTCAATTTCCCACCTGCAGGTTACTTTTCAATTTCAATCTAGTCTCGCGCGCCTAGAGCTCCCTGTTCCTTCCCGCGACCTCACCTCCCCACCATCATTCTGCTTGTGCACCACCGCGACCCTAAGCCCCTCACCGTGCCACCATCGTCCTGTTCACAGCACCAAAAGGACCACCGCGACCCTCAAACCTTCCCTTTCCTGCCATTCTTCCTTCGCGCAACCTCCTGCTCGCTGCTCTTTCTTCTCACTGCCATTGTTGCTTCCACTACGAGGGTTCACTCCTCTCTGCTTGGGTTCTCAATTACTGCCATTGTTCTTTTGAGTTTCTCTTTGTGAGTTTCTCCCTTTTTTATTTTGATTTTGAGTTTTGAGTTTCTCAACTACTGCCATTATTCTTTTGATTTTGATTATTAGAAATCCCTTTTTATTCCTTTTTATGCTTGAAATTTGGTTGGTTCAAGTGGTGTTTAGATTTTGTCTTAGTTAATGATGGCGTGTTTTTGATCAAGTAGTGGTTCTAATTAGTCATTGTTGTTATGTTTCTTTCATGCAAGTCATTCTGGATGATCAAAGAGGGTAAAAACAGAAAGATGAATGAATAGGAAGATAGATTGATATGTTATTCTGTTGAAATCACGCAGAGCTATTGTCAGATATTGATTTGTAACTTTAGTCAAACAAACTAAAGCCACAAAATAACAAAACTAAAAGATTGCACCCTTCACCTCAGCAAAGTAGAAATTTAATTTGTGAGGGAATGCTTACATCTCTTATTTCATTTCTCTTTTTATTTTTTTCTTATGCAAATATTTATAATTTTCAAACCAGGAAACTACAATTTTAGCTTGTGGTGCTTATAAATAAGGTTGTTGAAAATTTGATGTCTCATACATCTAATGCATACTAGACCAAGATCAGCACGAAGTGCAAGTTTGAAATTACTCATATGCAGTCATATATTGAAATCCACACTGAAAATGTACTAAAACAGGGTTTATTTTACCATGGTATCTTCCCAGTCTCCTTATTTATGTTTATTTTTTCGTTCATAGTATCCCTATATCCAAATTTTAAGAACTACAAGGTTTCTTTTAATCTTGTAATTGAGAATGATGATAAGTGTAATAATTGTTTGTGCTTATATACCAAGTCACCGAACCTATGTGCTTTCCTTGCTTAATTGTCACCATAGAAAATGTGTAGTACTTTAGTCAACTGACTTCACACCTCGTTTCTCCCAATCCCAATAGGCATTCTCATCAAAAGTGAATATTTCATCTATCAAATTCCTCTAGTTTTCTCTCCTATTATACTTTCATTATGCTTGTGTCAATTTATTTCACCACTTTAGTTTTGAATCATCTGTATGTTAATTTTATCTATTGCTGGTTTTGCTTGTGTTGATTTTACAAATTATATTGGTTTGCAGCGGGAAATAGATAAAACAAATGTAAATATATATGAAAAAAAAAAGGGAATTGCCGGCGCTCCCTTGAAAAAGCGCTAGTAAAGGTGTACAATTGCCAGCGCTTTTTCAAGGGAGCGCTGACAATTTTTCACCTTTACCAGCGCTTTTTCAAGCGCTAGTGAACTTTTCCCCCTTCTGCTAGCGGATAGATATCTAGCGCTTGAAAGAGCTAGTGAAGACCTAAAAAAACGCTGGTAAAGCCCTTTTCTGTTGTAGTGGCTGTCACTCACGTAACCTAACCCACTTGAGCCACTGTACACTACAGACCCAATGTTTAATTATTAATTAAATCATATTTAATTAATCAATTAAATTAATTCTCTGAACATTTGCTCTATGCGTGTGACCCTATAGGTTCTCAATTAATTGGCAATAATATTAATTATTATTAATCATATTAATAATCAATTAATATTATAAACAATGAGCGGCATCTAGCAATACATCATTGCTACCCAATTAATTAGAATATTGGTGATACGATTCAAACCATATTGTAATCATATATAATGTGAAGTCAACGTCCTTTTGTCTCAATGTCTTAAGTGAACACAAGGCATAAATGTGTCATCCTTATTAAGTACAATTATTTATTTCTTGATCTAATAATTGACGTACGTTCATGTGGGCCCAATATCTCATATTGTCCACCTTAGCATGGCCATGTATTTCTACGTCGCATTCTATCAAAAGGCCTATAGACATTACTCTTGTTATGTAGGAGGGACGAATTCTATCTACATCACTCACATTTTTCAACTTGTTTCATTGCAGGCCCAATAACTACCTTTATAGTTGTCCTGTTACAGACAATGCTTAATAGTATCAAAACCTACAACTACATATGTTAGGAATCGTAGTGATTTCAAGTCGAAGAACTACTTCACTATGGTCACCATGAGAATCGCTTATGACATTTACATAACTATTATGCAGCGTTGTCATAGCGGATCACTCCAGTATAAATATTCCACTAATATTTATATCTATGTGAAGACTTGATATCTTATATCTATGACCCGTGAGATGTGGTCATCAGTACACTCACATAATAGTCTAAATGTATTATTATTGTCCTTATTAATAATAATACTTGACTATGGATATTTAAGAATAGTGTTCTTAATTTAATGGCATCTTACGGTCAAGTCATACACGTTCCATTAAATAAACTGCCTATTCTAAGGACTTTATTATGCTATAAATATGATCATCAAATATAACATAATAAATGAATGCCTTATACATATATCAAATATATGATCAAAGTAATGATACAAACGATTATCTATTCAAAATACATTGGCCAATAAGGCTTACCCCAACAATTATTACTGTAATAATCATAAAGATCATCAGACAATCCATTTAAAAAAAATTCTTACACAAAAAATCATTCTCATTTCAATTTTCCAAATCCTTCCGTTGAACTTCTGTCGGGTTCTCTGGCAGAACTGGCTTGTCAGTGTTGAGCACTGAGGCTACTTTGCACACAGTCAAGAAGAACAGCGTCTTCTGCTTCCATCTTTTGTAGTGAGCACCCTTAAATCGAAAGGGTTTGTTGAGATCAGCAGCAACAGTGTCGTGTTCAGAAGACATGGAAGATAAACGTCTTAAAATTGTTGCTGCAAAAATTGAACACAATCAAAAAACAAAGACTGAGTCGTGGACTATATCGCTCTCTTTAAGAAGTTTCGCGGCTCTGCCTAGAATATGCAGCAGTGTACAACCTCGTCGTCCCCAGGATAAAACAGCCTTACCAGAAAATATGGTTCTCCCTGCATAGAAGAGAACCACCAACACACACCCTCACACACAATATTGCTCGAAAACTGAGTAAAAAAGGGATTTTCAGAGTATTTGGAAGAAAACTCTCAAGTGTGCTTAACTTATGTCCCAAAAACCATTTCCAAAAATCCATTATATAGCCAAAAACCAGAGAAATCCATTGGAGATGGAAAAGAAACGTGCAACAGGTTTTAATCAAGTTTTAATGAGCTAAAATGGCTTAAAACGGGCAGAAAACGAAATTTTCCACGTATACATCGATGTACTAATAGAGTACATCGATGTATAAATGTTTTTTTTTTTTTATCTAAAACGCGTTTTGAAACCTGTACATCGATGTATTTAATATGTATATCGATGTAATAATTTATTTTTGGCTAACGGGTGTTATTACAACGATGTACTCGTAAGTAGAGTTAGGTATATGGGCCTGGGCCCGCGGACAGCCCGTTTAGCCCGCAGCCCGCGCGGGCCTGGACTAGGCAAAATTCATTTCCATTTAAATGCGGGCTTTTTAAGTCCAGTCCGTTTAACCCGTGGACTAAATGCACTTTTTCCGCAGACTCGCGAACCAGTTCGTGGACTTGTACAACATAAAAAAATCTTGAATTAGGAGGACTTACATGCCCAAAGTTATGGATTATGTTTGATGTACTTGTTTGTGTTAGATCATTGTTGGATTATGTTTGATCAGCGCTCAGGATGGATTGTGTTGAAGATATTATTGCTTTGGATTGTGTTTGATGTACTCATGTTTGATGTACTTGAGTCAAATATTACTTGCTTTGAAGAATTTTTAGATAAAATTGCATGAAAATGGTGCAGGCTATTAAAGCAAGTCATATTCAGACTTTGCATTTATCAATTTCAATCTCTGTAGCATAAAAAAGGTTTTAACTAAAGAAAATAAACAAATAAATAAAATTTAGAACAGACCTACATAATTTGCTTCTCTATTTTTTTGAATCCGTGGACCAGTCCATTTAACCCGTGGACTATGCGGACTGGACGCGGACTTGATAAACACAAGTCCATTTATTTTGCGGACTATTCCGATATGGTCCGTTTAAGTGTGGACTAATGCGGACCAGACCGGTCCGTATATCCAGCTCTGCTCGTAAGATACATTGATGTATTTGAAAACAAAGCAATTACATCAATGTACTCACAATGTACATCGATGTATCCTGTTTTTTAACAAAACACATAACATGAACCAATTACACACCGGAACGAGAAGGATCCCGAGACTGTAAAGGTATGAGACTATGTAGTTGAGGATAACTTAAAAGAATTGATTGATATTACTTATACCAACAAGATGCATATTCTTTTAGGCAGCCCATCACTTAGGAATTCTAAGGTTAAGCGTGCTTGACTTGGAGCAATTTTGGGAGTGGTGACCTCTTGAGAAGTTTTCCTAGGAAAGGTGTGGGTGAGGACATAGCATGCCAAAAAGACTGGTGTTGGTTTGTGGGGATAGTCGTTGATTCCGGAAAGTAACCTAAGATGTTACACCTTGCGCATGGTTTGACAAGTTTCGTTCCACTTTACTTGACTTCTCCTTTACTCAAAGTCAGTATGATTCTTCCTTATTTTTGCGGAAGAGTCTAACGACATTGTTTTGCTTTTGGTTTATGTGGATGTGGAAGACATTGTTATTATCGTTTCAGATACTATACTCATTCAACAGCTACAATAACATCTCATTGTTTCCTTTCATATTAAGGACTTAGGTCCTTTACAGTATTTCTTGGGTCTAGAAGTTCAAACTACTTCTGTTGGTATTTTCTTACACCAACACAAATATACTCAAGAGTTAGTTGTTTTGGCAGGACTGCAGGAAGGAAATTCTGTCCAAACCCCTACGGAAGTGAATGTGAAGCATCATAAGGATGAGGGCGAACCTTTGGCTGATCCTTCTTTATATCGCCAATTGGTTGGCAACTTCGATTATTTGACTATTACTTGTCTCGATCTTGCTTTTGCTGTTTAGCAAGTTAGTGCCTATTTGGTTGAGATTATTCTCAACACAAACGTGAAAAAAACACTTCTCGAGACAATTATTTTGAAAGCTATGTGAGAGGAGCTTTTCCCCAACGTGATTTTCAAAAATAAATAGACTCTTGGTCAATTCATGCATTCTATTTCTCCTCTTTCGCATTTGGTTGCTGTCCGACGAATCATTCGGTACCTACGGGGTATTTCTGGCGAAGTCTTTGCTTCCCTCATGTATCTTCCATTCAATTGACAACTTCTGGTGATGTTGACCGGATTGGTTGTGTAAATGATTGTTGTTGACTTTCTGTTTGTGTATATTTCTTGGTCATGCTCTTATTTCATGGAAGAGTAAGAAACAACCTCAAGTTTCTAAATCCTTCATTGAGTCTGAATATCAGGCTATGTCCTCTACTTGTTCTGAGATTTTTTGGCTTCATAGATTATTGGGAGAACTTGGTTTCCCTCAACATGAGGCTATATACTGACAAAGTGCTATCTAGTTTGTTACTAATCTAATCTTTCATGAACATAGTAAGCACATTGAGGTCGATTGTCACTATATTTGTGAAGCCTATGATACCATCTCATTCGTCTTCCTCATATCTCCAAAGATCTCCAGGTTGCTAATATCTTTATTAAGGTCCTGCATCGATCTCGACATCAGTTTCTGGTTGGCAAATTGGTGCTTCAGGATCCACCAACATCAATTTCAAGGGGGATGTCAACAGGATTAGCTCCTATAATCTTGCCTAAATCTCGAATTTATTGCTTCTCCTATAATTTCTCTACAATATTCTCTAATTTATTTTGTTGTATTTATTTCATTAGTTGGCAAACGTGAGACAAAGTTTCCTTATATATCTAACAAGGTTATTATTTAATGGGATTCACTTCATGATGAGAGGCATTCGGTCATTTCTGATAATCTAGAAACAGCCCTTCAACTTCAGAATTCAAAAAGTTTTGCGTGCTATAACAGTTATAAACGCAAATTACTCCTCAATGCTGATGATGTCCACAAAGGCAAATTCAGTAACACCAGCTCAAGCTGCACAAGATATATAATTCTTTGTTACCGCATTCAGAAGCTACCACGACCACTTGTAGTTGTGAAATACAAACAACACACGACTCATTATAGAGGATCTCATTTCATAAATTTTACACAGAGGCACTGTAGATAAAGCGTGTCAAAGGCCACTGGAGGCCAAAAACGTAATTGCACAGGGGAATAGCACTACAAGCCATCCACTATATATTCATTGCCTTGGAAGAATCCTAGATAGTACACATCATTTTGTTTACATTATTGAATGTAAAGTATACATTGCTTCTAGTTACAACAAAATGTGACATACGAGAAAAGAAAAGACCTCTGCAAAACTAATAGAATAAAGACAAAAGTGATCTCAAATCAAAGGGAGTCTAACAGTCTACACTAACTTGTAGTAACAGTTGTTTGCAGAGAGAAGAACCTCATAGCCTTTGCCACATGGACATCTAAAAGTAATGCTCACGCACTTCTCAGCCCACTCTACCCTAACAGCTTCTTCGGAATCTCCTTTCAATTCATCCTGCAATAACATATGGATTAAATGTAAAACAGCAATTCAGCTAAGTTGCTATAATACTAAATATCCAAAAAAAACTAGAGGGGTGTAAAAGTGTATCTTGTGAAGATAATTGGAAGATCATACACATTGAAGATGACACAAGGCCAATCATAGTCCAAGATCAAGACTAAGCCACAATCTTGTATTACTAATTCCTTCATTAACACTAAACCATTACCCATTACCCCTTCCTCTTCATGAACTTCTTTAAGCCAATGAATGAAAGTTTCTATATGGCACCAATGTTTCATACAGAAAACATAGCTAAAACACAAGATGCATATGCCATATCAGTAATCAGCATTTTCCATAATACAAGGCAACAAATTTTAAAATACGTCTTTGATATGTAAAAAAAGTAAAAAAGAATTTGATTTACTCAATGTTCATCACTCCATCCTATTCCTTTTCGGAGCATAAGCCAAATTTCAGCCAAAACAGAAGGCATGAAACAATTGATTTTATAGTTTTATATCAAAGTGTAAGGGGATAACTGTATCTTAGTTATTGAGGTAGGCTGTTAGCCAGGTCAGCAGGTAGCTTAGAGTTGGTTATAACTGTATTAGTGAAAGTGTGATCTGATTGGTTGAGAGTCTGCTATATATAGCAGCACCTCTACGTTTATCATTCATTGAGAGAAACCACTCTCTTCATTTCTCAGTTACTCTCTCATTCTCTCTAGCTCTAGTTTTCTTTTCTTCTTCTCAGCTGAGTTCAGATGTTAACAAATGTTATGTGTTTTGTTAATAAGGTGTTTTGAGTTTCATGCTAACAAGGTGTTCAGATGTTAACAGATGTTAATAAGGTGCTTTGAGGCTTATAAAAAAAAATAAGGTGCTTTGAGTTTCATGCTAACAAATGTTATGTTAAATCTCAGAAACCAGTGAGATTCTCTTGGAAAGAAGTCTTCAGAATGGCTTGTATGACTTTGACAATATCCAGCTTGCTTCTTCACCATTTGCATCATCTCATATCTCCATTGTATGATTCAGTTCAGCAGTCTGCAGTCCAATAATTCTCGTTTGTCATGTAGTTCTTCACAATATTTCAATTGTCATTCAGTTTGTCATGTTTCTGAGTCTTCCAATAAGTCAGTTTTTGATCAATGGCATACTAGGCTAGGCCATGCCTCAGTTAAAACTGTAAGTTTCATTTGTTTGTGATGCATGTCGTATAGGAAAATCCCACAAATTGCCTTTTACTGATTCAACTACAGTTTACACTTCTCTACAATTAATATACTTAGACATTTGGGTTCCTTCTAAAAATGGTAGTAAATACTACATTGATAGAGCACCATACACTGAGAATGGGGCTAAGCAAAACATGGAGCAGCTTTGGGCCTAAACCAGGGAAAGCCCAAGGTCTGGGAGGTTTACACACATAGGAAGCAGAAGGTGCAGGGGGTGTGAGTTAGTTAGTGGCTGACTTGGCCGGTTGTTGTGCCATGCAGCTAGGATATAGGGAGAGTGAGGGAAATGGGGGAAGTTAGTTAGTCATTTTGGAGTGTTAGTGACAGAGAATACTTTCTCTGAGAAGCATATGCTCTGGTTAGGAGCCCTAGGCTCTGGTATTTTCCCTTGTAAGAGCTCAGGCTCATCCCTATTTTCCTTCAATAATACATATCAGTCTTGAGGTTCTATCATGCATCCACCTCATTAATGCATTCTCCAGATACACATGGATCTATATGCTGCATAATAAGTCAGAGGCTTTACCTATCTTTGTTCAATTCAGAATAATGATTGAACTTCAGTTAGGGGTCAACATTAAAGCCTTTCATTGTGGTAACGAGTTTGTTGCTTTTTCCCCTTTCCTCAAGCCTCATGGCTTTGTTCAATGATTTAGTTGTCCTTATACACATGAACAAAATGGTTCAGCTGAGAGCAAACACAGACACATCACAGAAGTAGACAATTGGGATAGAGCTTTCCACAATGCTGTCTACTTGATCAATTGATTGCCTACTCCTAGATTGCATAATTCCACCCCACTTACGGAATTATTTCACCAGTATCCTAACTATCATACCTTAATTTTTTTTTTTTTTTTTGTGTGCTTGTTACCCCTATCTAAGGCCATATAATAAACATAAATGGACTTTTCGATCTAAACAGTGTGTATTTGTTAGCTGCAGTGCTAATCACAAAGGCTTACCTATGCTTAGCCTCAACTGGTAAATTTTTTGTATCTAGGCGTGTTGTGTTTGATAAAACTGTGCTTCCATTTAAACTTCACTCTTCTAAAATTTGTGCTTCTAAACCTCATGTTTCATCTATGCCTATTGCTGTGTCATCTCCATCAATTCCAATTGTTTCACATCTGATTCTTCTGTTTCTCTCCCTGTAACACCTGCTGCTAGAATCCAATTCACCACTGGACACTGGGCCTTCATCAGATGAGCAACTTCCTGTCAGTGATTCTCTGCCTTTTTCGTCTGCAGCCTTTGCACCTGCTAGCAGTGACATATTGATTGAAAATATACACCCAATGATTACATGGAGAAAAGCTGGTACTACATCATCAGATGCAAGTTCTGCTGTTTAACCAAATTCTGTCAAGGCTGCTTTATCCAATCCTGACTACAAAGAAGCTATGCGTCAAGAGTATTAGGCTCTTCAGAAGAATCGTACATGGTCCTTGGTTTCTCTGCCTCCAGAAAGGCAGACTATTGGATGTCAGTCGATTTTCAGGGTTAAAAGAAACCAAGATGGCAGCATACTTAAGCACAAAGCAAGGGTGGTGGCAAAGGGCTTTTGAGATTTTCATCTTTGTGGTTAAACCTACAACAGTGAGATTGGTTTTAAGTTCTAACCTTCACTCTTTCTAAGTCATAGTCTATCAAGCAGATTGACCGAGTAATGCCTTTCTTGATGGAGACCTTGCAGAAGAGGTCTATATGGCTCAACCACCAGGGTGATGGTTCTTTGGTTGGAAAATTGCACAAGGCTCTCTATGGACTCAAACAGGCATCTCTGCCTGGTTTGAGAAGCTTCACAGTACCCTCACTGGTCTTGGCTTTATTGAAGCTAAATGTGACACCTTTCTCTTGATGAAATTTACTGATACTTGCACAGTTTTACTGCTGGTTTATGTGGATGATAAATAAAATCATCACTAGTAACTCTTCTACTGCTATATCAGATCTTATCTCCACTCTTAATGCCAAGTTTCCTCTCAGGGATTTAGGTCATCTTAATTTCTTTCTGCTACAGAAAGAAACCTTATGAAAACTCCCATGGTTGAAGGCCTAAAACTGACAGCTACTGATCCTGTTCTTGCTGAGGAGTGAGAAGTACAGTCACCGGATACGCTATGGGTACGCAGGTCATTTGGGTACGCGGTTCGTCACATTTTATATTATTATTACAAGATTTTCTTTAAGGAAAACCGGATATGCAATATGCAGTACAGCGAATTTAGTAGGTGGTACGTAGGTTAATCAGAGAACCCTGTAAGTATTGAGAACCTTAATCAATCCAAGCTTCTTTACAGCCATCAATTTAAAACTACGGAAAGAGAGTAACAAAACCTAAAACTTCAAATCCACAAGGCAACATATTTATAATTTTAATTCATCAGATTACATACCTGAGGTGGGAGTGAGACTTTATCATCTTCAGCAACTAGACACTCATCTTCTTGTTCTTCCTCATCTTTCATAACTTCATCCCACCATTGCCTCATCTCTCTCAAGCGATCCTTCATCCTTCTCAGTCTCTGCAACCACACCAAAAGAAAATCACAAATTGGTGTCCAACAACACAAAGAAAATATCATTTACCAAATCCAAAAAAAAAAACAAAAAAATCATTTACCAAAAAAAACAAACAAACAAACAATACAAAGAAAAATATCATTTACAAAATCCAAAAAAAGCAAAAAAAAAAAAAAAAAATCATTTACCCCCTAAAAAAACAAACAAACAATACAAAGAAAATATTATTTAGCAACTCCAAAAAAACAAAAAAAAATCATTTACCCCAAAAAAACAAACTAACTAACCAACAACACAAAGAAAATATCATTTACCAAATCCAAAATAAATAACAAAAAACATCATTTACCCCTCAAGAAAAAAACAACGCACGGAAAATTCAAATAAAATGCAAGTTCCATAATCCACACACCATTGAATCAGGAGTTTCTTCAGAGCTCAAAGAATGAGAATGAGAGAGAGCTTTAGCTGGCGAAGGAGTGAGATCAGACACGCTTCTTCTCAGGCTCGGAGGCAGAGGTGGCAAACCACAAACCCTAACAGGCGTCGCCGGATTACCGCCGTTGACACGTTCCGGCGAGTTCGCCGGAAAACCAGCCGCCGGCGATTTGCAAGGGTCAGAAACACATCGGCGAAGAACGGGGCCTCCAGCGGCATTGTCGTTCTTGTCGGCCCCGGTTAGGGTTCCTAGAGTGAGAGGAAGGGAAACGGAGGAGAAGCCATGAAGTGCGAAGTCTTCTTGGTCGCATATATGCTTCTTGGCGCTGGGTTCGCCGGAGGAAGAAGACGGCGATCGGCGTTTCATGGAGTTGGTGCCGAAATAACCGGATGAGGCGGCGGCGGCGGAGCAGGGTGGGTGGTGGCAGTGGCAGCCTCCGGCGGCGGCGGTTGAGCTGTGGAGATGCAGCATTGATAAGAGGTCAGTGGGCTCCACCGAATTATCTTGGTTCTGAATGTGATGAGATGTAGGAGAGTTTGTAATGACGATAGGTGTTTGAGTTTGAATGTGGTGGTGATCATCAATTTCAGTAGTACCATCCATTATTGATGATGATAATGGAGAATTTGCTATGATGATGGCTTCTTGATTTGAGCTCTTTTCTTTTTCTTTTTCTTTTTTTTCTTTTTCGTTTTTTCCCCTCTTTCTGTTACTTTGTGTTTGTTTTGGTGGGTTCTCTCAGAATTTTTGGTTCTTAAATAAATGGGAGAGCGAAAGAGGAAGCAACGACTTTTCTTTAACTGAAATACCAGAGTGCTTTGTTGATTACTTGGATTGGATAGTTAGTTACACGTGTTATGCACGCGGTAATGTATAAATCGCTTCAGCTTTGTTTCCTTTTCGATATTAACTCAACAAAAATTTAAGGGCTTAATTGTTATGGCATAAACTATAATATGAATGATTTTTAATATAATTGAAATAAAAATAATATATTTTTAATAATATATTAGTTTTTGATTGATTGATAATATAAAATTTTTTTATATTAATAATATATATTAATTAAATCCATAATTTAATTGCGTTTGGTTTATTTCCCTTTTCTATGAATTTAATTGTTATGTATTGTCAGTATAAAATTTTTTATACTATCAATCGAACAGAAATAATGGTATGAGTGATTTTTAAGATAGTTAGGATGAGAGTGAATTATTTTTGCTGATGTAGTAATTTTAGATTGATTGACAATACAAAAAATCTTATATTATAGATACATATCAATTAAATCATTTTTTATTTTAATTAATAATTATAAAATATAATATTATTTTAATTCAAGTCCTTATTTTTCAAAGTTTTGTATAAGAAATAAGAAATATAATAAAGATAAGGAAATATTTTACAAAATAAAAATAAAATAAAAATCTGGGAACAAAAGTTCACTGGCCATATTGCTGGTTGTTTGTTGATTACTAGATTTTGACCGGTGCTCACACGAGGATATATGTGTCCTGTGATTTAATAATGATTTACATCAATATAAAAATTCCTTAAATTTTATAAAGCTTTTACATATAGAAAAATATATATAAATAGCCTGATTTTAAATATTAAAATTATTCATATAAAATTTGAATATTTTAATACAAAATATAACCATTAGTTATATAAATGTTCATTTTTTGTGTGTGTTAATATTCATTTTATTAAACCACAACAAATGAGGTATATTTTATAACAATACCAAAGAAAAAAGTTCAAAAATTTTAAAAAAGAAAAAATTAATAATCTGATTTTAAGAGTTATATATTTCACAGCAATGCGTCTTGCATATCATGGACAAAATTGTACATTATTCTCATAAATATGTTTAATCAAGTAAACTTTTTGATCAATTCTTAGAAAAAGTCGATATAGATGAATTGTATGCATTTCTTCAATAATATGGAGTGCAAAGGTGGTCTTTCCATTAGTTTCTCGTCCAAATATCTAAAAATGGTTATAACAAACCGCTTAACAATTATATTTTGTTTATATATAATTATCTCTAATCAAAATAATTTCTTTAACAAAGTTTATGATTTTATCTATGGTTAAATATGTTTTTGGTCCCCGTAAAATGAGTGAATTTTGGTTTCAGTCCCTGTAAAAAAAATTTCTTTGGTTTTTGTCCCTCTAAAATCTAAAATCAGTATTTTTGGTCTCTACTGTCATGTGACATCCATTAGCTACATATGTCTAATAGAAGATCATATGGTCATCCAAGTGACACCCACTGACCTCTGTGGTGTCATGTTAACATATGTTTCCCCTAAATTTTTTCTTGAACTTAAAATGAATTATATTTATCTACCCTAAAATTAATGCTAGGGGCTAAAAGCGGTGATATTAAATTTTAGAGGAATGAAAACTAACAAAAAATAATTTGCAGGGATAAAAACCAAAATTTACTCATTTTATAGGGACCAAAATTAATAATTTCATATTTTAGAAAGATGAAAAATAAAGAAAAAATTTACAGGGACCAAAATCGAAATTCACTCATTTTTTAGGGACTAAAAACGTATTTAACCCATTTTATCTACAACTTTATTTTATCCTCAGTTTTGATTTGAATTGGTTAATTTTTTTTATTTTATTTTTTAAAAAAATTATTCTAATCTTTCTAAATATTGAAAATGGAAATCAATTTTCAATTTGAACGTGTTATCCAGATTAGTTGTTTTATTTCTAATTAATTCTCAATTTGATTTTAATTAATTAATTTTCTTATTTTTAAAATTGTTCAATTTTTAAAATACTTTTCTTTTGTGATAACACATGATTATTTCTTCTTACATTCAGGATTACTTTATATTATTTATAAATAGATTATCTATTTAGTTATTGTTTTTTTCTATGAATTTTCTGTTTTTTTTGGTTAATGAGTTGACTTGGATTGTTTATTTTTTTTTTTGGGTTACATGTTTATTTTATTTTAATCTAGTCTAACCTACCTTTTGGGCAATTTGTGGCAGGTAAAATCTGACTAAGTTGATTTTATTATATTAGCAACTTATTAGCAATTAGCATCACCCTGTCAATAAAAATTAATTTTTATAAAATAAAAAAATGTGAAGTCATAATCTGTTTGCATTTTGGTCTGTTTTTCGTCTTCTTCTTTTTCTCCTTCGTTCTTTCATGCTCTCTTTCTCTCTCTAATCAAAGTTTCTTTTCGTCCAACATGGGAAGGGGAGGCCACAGCACTGCTTCTTCTTCTTCTTCTTCCTCCTCTGGCTGCTCCAAATTCTGGTCGTCGGCGCTCCGAACGAAGCGCTTGGTCTCGCCGTCGGAAAAGGTCGCCATCGACAATACCGGCCGGGGCCTCTCCCGCCGCCTCGGCGTATTCGACCTCCTCCTCCTCGGGATTGGTGCCTCCATTGGCGCCGGCATCTTCGTCGTCACCGGCACCGTCGCACGCGATGTTGGACCCGGTATGTCTCAATTGGATTCATTCAACCACTCAATTTTTCTCATTTTTCCCCTTTGTCCAATTTCATGTTGCTGTTAGAAATAATAGTAAATAGGGGGACCCACTATGGGTCTCACTTTCAATAATAAATAAATAATGTGTTGACGTGGAAAATAGTGTGTTATTGAAAAGAGTGTATTGCTATTGTTTAATATAAGTAAGTATGATTCTAGTCATGTTCTAGTTTTTGGCTGGTTTAAGGAGAGGCTTCTTACATTAGGTCACGTTCTAATCATGTTGAACCCGCCCACTCAAGACTCAAGATTCATGTTACACAATTTAACCGACTGAGCTCACTCAAGGAGGTTGGGTTTTTATAATTTGAAAGGGTTGTTTTGTTGGGAAATGCCCATATTTGTATAAAAAAATCCTAAACAGATATAACTGTTTTTGTCATAATTGCTGCATTGGCATTGTTACTGACTTTAATGAGCATATAAACCAACTAGCACCACCCTTACTTTGTATAATTTTTTCTGGCTGTGTAGCATTACTCAATTTGAATAGGGTTGTTGGAAAGTGGTTTTTCTGTTGTGAAATTATTCTTGTTTAATCTTGCAAATACAAGTGAGAAAGCATTTTAACATATGGCACTGTTTCTTTGGTTTTTTTAAGTACAGTGGAGGTATGGGGAGGGGGATAAGTGGCCTGGTGGAGGGTGGAACCTCCAACATTATTATCTAGGCATTCGACAGTAACCTGAGGATATGACAAATTCTAAGAATTATATGACATGACATGGGTAGGGTACAACATATAAAAATAATATAATATTAGCATAAAATCAAAAATTCTTGGACACATCGATGTTTTATAAGTTTGCATTAGTTATTGTAGATCAGACGCGCAAAAATACTATTATTTATCTAATTATTGCAATCTTACCTATATTGGTACAAAAAACTAAAATGTAAAACTAAAAAAATTGGAGGATGCAAGCTAGGACTAGGAGAGATGATTGTGCCTGAGGAGTGTTTACAACAACCATTTTGAAGTGTCTGTGCTTCCTTGATTATCATCGCACCCAAGTCTTAATGTGCTGATTGAGCTACAAGCTCGTTGGCTAACATGTAACACTTAATTAGCAGCTTTGAGAGTTTTAGATATTCCTAGTAGGGATGAAAATGGAAAGGCTGAAAATGATGAGTGATAATCATTGCATGTTTTCTTGGTAAGGTTGATCCCTGCCATGCTGCCAAATGTTGTCGATTGATCCATCTTCCATGAAGCCATCCCAACCTAGTGGAATAATACTTAGTTGCTGTGCTTGCTTGGTAAGAGATTATGGAATGAGAAGAGAATGATTAAGATCTGCATTCAATATTTTGTAATTTTGTAATGCAATATGGAGGACACAAAAGTAGAGCAACTTTTTATTCATTTCATTTTCCACATTCTCTGATATTTGCTAAGCACCAAGAGGGGTAAAAGTGAATACATCTTTGTTCCCCTTCATTTTCTCTCCCCTCTTGTTTATTTCCATATATCCACAATGGATCATATGGATTAACCTGAGAATTAAGTGTGGAGATCTGTATTCATTTAGGAATATGTTTTAGAAGACAGACCCCCTTATCAGAATTTGTTAAGTTTTCCAATCTTAGTA
The DNA here is from genome assembly GCA_039655645.1 of Ammopiptanthus mongolicus. Classification (NCBI taxonomy): domain Eukaryota; kingdom Viridiplantae; phylum Streptophyta; class Magnoliopsida; order Fabales; family Fabaceae; genus Ammopiptanthus; species Ammopiptanthus mongolicus. The sequence continues at coordinate 82,906,068 of CM077346.1, read as the reverse complement.
TCCCTATTTATATGGATATGTTTGTCTACAACAATTTGAATTTTCTTTGTTAGTTTTTTTTCTCTATATACTTTTATTCATCTTTTAAAATGACTATTTTAAACTTTGTTCAACAAAGTACAGCTTGAGCAGTTATGAAATTTCATGGTTTCTTCAAGTTGCCTACAATTTCACTTCATTCCTCTCTTTTGACTGATAGTGAGCCCAAGCGTAACTGCTTAATGATGTGCTGAAATAAAGAACACAGCTTACTTATAATGTCGAAAAATCAGCATTTGTTATGTATATATCTAGCTGCTTTAGATATTGGTCAGGACATGTAACGGTTATCTTGCAGTTACCATTCCAAACTTCGTCGTGACTTATTCATGGTTTGTTTCTGTAATGCAGGAGTGACAATAAGTTTTATACTTGCGGGAGCATCATGTACTATAAATGCACTCTGTTATGCTGAGCTAGCTTCTCGTTTTCCTGCTGTTGTTGGAGGAGCATATCTTTATGCATATACAGCTTTTAATGAACTCACAGCTTTTCTTGTTTTTGCACAATTAATGCTTGACTATCATATTGGGGCAGCTAGCATAGCAAGAAGCCTCGCAAATTATGTAGTAAATATTCTAGAGCTCTTCCCTGTTTTCAAAGATAACATTCCAAAATGGATTGGACATGGTCAAAACATAGGAGATGTGCTATCGATCAATGTCTTAGCTCCAATTCTCCTAATGCTTCTCACTTTAATTCTCTGTCGGGGTGTTGAAGAATCATCAGCTGTGAATTCGTTTATGACGGTTACCAAGGTCCGTTTCCATCTTATCAGTTACCAGTTACAACTATATACTATTAAGCCTGGGGTTAATGTGAGAAGTGAGAACAGAATCAGAAGTTATATTTCTGTTTGTTGCAGGTAGTCATTGTTATCATTGTCATTTTTGCTGGAGCTTTTGAGGTTGATGTTTCCAACTGGTCTCCCTTTGCTCCAAATGGTATAGGAAGCATATTTACAGGAGCTACCATAGTCTTCTTTGCATATGTTGGGTTTGATGCAGTTGCCAATTCTGCTGAAGAATCTAAGAGGCCACAGGTACGTTATGTTGAGATTGCTTCAATGCTTTATGACTTTGTCAGATGCCATATCTGTTATCTGATGTATTTGTTATAGCTGCAAGTTGTTTAACACAAGCTATCTCACAATAATTGAAAGTCACACTTTCCATTCTAAGTTTTTCTCCTCTTTTCTATTCTCACATATTAGTTCCGCTTATTTTCTTTTTATCTTTCTTATTTGTGACATTTCAGCGAGATTTGCCAATAGCCATAATTGGAAGCCTCTTAATATGTATTGCATTGTACATTGGGGTATGTTTAGTGATTACTGGAATGGTTCCATACACGTTGCTTGGAGAAGATGCTCCTTTGGCTGAAGCTTTTAAATCTAAGGGATTAAAATTTGTTTCTGTTCTAATTAGCGTTGGTGCTATTGCTGGACTTACAACAACACTCCTTGTTGGTCTCTACGTTCAGGTGATTCACTTCTGAATTATGACGTACTTGATTGATAGGCCTTATGGCAAGTGCTAATGTAAATAATGGGATGTTTCTGGTGAGCAGTCTCGGTTGTATCTTGGGCTTGGCAGGGATGGTTTGCTACCCTCAATATTTGCTAAAGTTCACTCAAAACGCCACACTCCTATTCATTCTCAGGTCTGGGCTGGCATTGTTGCCAGTGTTTTGGCTGGGCTATTGAATGTGCGCATGCTTTCACACATTCTTTCTGTCGGTACGCTGGTAAGAGTTGATTTCTAATTTTACAGTCCTGAGGTTGTCTACAAAATCTATATATCTATCTTGTATTACATGGTATGTCTGTGACTTAGGAAATGTGGTGGGTGCCTTGCTCAGTGGGTGTGCCTCTATATATTGGATACATTAATCTATTACGTTTTTCAATCTGTTTTTAGATAACATGCATCATATTTTCCTCTTTAGGAAATAATACCTCATGCTGTGCCATGGCAAAAGTATACTTTATAGTTGACTAGTGTTTGTAAATATTGTAAATTAATGCACCTCGCATGATATTTTCTCTCTTTTTTCAGACTGGCTATTCAGTTGTCTCGGCATGTGTTGTAGCGCTTCGCTGGAAGGATAGGACAAATAGTCAAGTATCATCTTCAGCTAAGCAGGAAGGTGTAATTTGCCTCATTGCTATTGCTGTTTGTGGATTTGGCGCTGGGCTCGTATTTCGTTATGGTGCTTCATTTATTTTTCTGATTCTCGCTATAGTTCTCGCATTAGGTGCTTCTGCTCTTCTTTTCCGTCAGGTGAGTGTTATTTTGTATTTTATGTGGAGTGTTATATTTTTTAATTGCCCGTTGCCTAGTGCCTGGGCTACATCAAAATGCTTTGGTTAAAGATATTTAAATATACCGTGGATTGAAACTAGTATCACGAATATGTAAAAAAATTCCCATTTGGTGTTACTTTGACAAGGTATTAATCAAAGTCAGAGAATTTTAATTGCAACTTGTCGTTAGTAGAAGAAGGGAAAGTAACATGAAATTGTTTGGTGCTTTCTTTCCTTGCATCATACAACAAAGTAACCAACACAATGTGGATTTAATGTGTCAAACTCTCCAAAGGAAAAAGCAATCTCAAGGCCAACAATTCTGCTATGCTTCCTGGTTTTCACATTAAAATTTGTGAAATTCCTGAACTTATTGCATTTTTATGTGAATTTATCTCATTAATTCCCGTCTATCATTTTCCATTTCAGGTTTATGCAGATGCACCGGGGTTTTCTTGCCCTGGGGTTCCACTTCTTCCAGCTATTTGCATCTTTTTTAACATGTTCTTATTTGGCCAGGTATGCCCATGTTCTCTCCTTTCTGAAAATTTGGCTAAAATAATACTTTTTTGGATAAGGTTAAAGTTGAATATTTATAAATTGACTAAATCTGACCAATAATGATGAACTTCACTCGTTTACAGTTACATTTTGAAGCATGGGTGAGATTTGTGATTTTAAGTGTTGTTATGGTTGGTGTTTATGCTGTATATGGGCAGTATCATGCTGACCCTAGTGCCGATGAGAACATTTATCATGAAGCACCAGAGGAAGAAGCTTAATGACTGATCAGTTAGATATTAGACACTACGTTTTAGACACTTTTACCTGATGGGGGTATTCTTGTATCTACAGCTAGTGGTAACTTCCTGCGTATAGTTATGCTAGATTGTATATATGGCACTGTCAGCAAGCATCATCTTTCCCGTTAAGAACATATTACATTTGAAATTCATTAGATAAATAAAACAAAATAATGGGCTTATGATTTAGTTATATTCAACACTTTTTGTTGGCAATGAATTTCAACATTTTCATGGAACATTTGATGATGTCAGGTTAAATCGTTATTTTTCTGTTTTTTGGTGTATTGGAACTGTAAGCCCCTACATAAGTAGGAGAGAGATATGTTGCTTGAAGCCTCAGGTATTGTCATCATACTTTAGTTGAGCTACAAGCTTGTGCTTAAGTGTTGGCAAAGTGGCCTGAGCGTGATTTTTTTTTTTGTATCCACCAGGTATCCTCTGGCCGATAGCCGGAGACTAATCTCCTTTGAGTTGTAGAAATCACTATAGTGAATTTTATTTGTTCCAACAAATTATTTTTCATATAGATTGCACGAATCAAACCTTTTATAACATGTTTAAAGAATTCAATTATCTATCGGTAGTGTTGGAGTGTGATTTGATTCTGGGATTTAGTTCTCACAGGCAGCAGTTAGTTCCTCTTGATTTATAACTCTTGGGTAAAACATCTGTTATGATAATTTTTAAAAAAGTAGAAATAAAAGATTACTCAACATTATTTATCATGAAAAGTTAAAAATGTTCCTTTTGGAATTTCGTACATATTCTCCTGGTACGCCTTCATAAATTACATCAATAACTTGTTGAGTTTAATTTCATTAAATTTTAAAATAAACCTTTTTAAAATATTCTTTTGACTGGAAAGAGAGGTATTGTGGACTAAAAATGTCCAAGAAAGCAAGATTAAAGATATGATTTGGGTTTTTGTCACCTAAAAAAAAAAGATATGATTTGGGACATCCTCGATCCACACATTGTCAGGATTAGAGAGACCGCTTTGCAAGCTCATGAGCTACCCCATAGCCTAAAACCTGACACGAGCAAGGCAATCATAAATTTGTTGACCGAAGTAGGTGTCATTTTGGGTTGCACTATAGTTGAGTGTTGGAACCACTTCAAGACAAGTAAAGATTCCCAATTTCTCAAAGGATTTTATTATTATAATTTTGGATGTATAAAATATATAAAAATTTAATAAATGTCATTTATTTTAAAAATAAATGTCTTTATATCCTCTAAACTATAATAATGGAGCCTTCCATTTTTTTTGAGAAATAAAAAGAATCTTTACTCCTTTACGACAGTCACTTTCTAGGATGAGATCAAAAAACACATTTCAGAAGCAAGTTTCAGGCAAGGCTAAGGTCCTCCAATCAATAGGTTAAGGATTGATCTTCCAACAATTTGGATCATTAATTAATTAATTAAAAAATTAAAAAGATTAAAAATAAATAAATCAATTGTTGATTATGATTTGGAAGTTAATTGGAGAATCTTAGACTTTTCCTATGAAACAGATTCCTTACATTAAAAAAAACCTTACATTCATATATTTACGTGCCACACGTGAATGGAGGGTTTTTTGAATATAAAGAATCCGGATTCACTTTGGCCATTAATGTAGCCTCTGCGAACATGGGGCTTAGACCCATTTGGAGCTGGCCATGAAGCTGCCACCAGCAACATTACCCTTAGCATCCTGGGCAATAAGCATCCTTGACGATTGCCCCTACACCGCGTACACCTTGTTCAGGTGCAGTTGCGTCAATGTTCATCTTGTAAGCATCTGGTAGGGGAGGTTGCCAGCTGGTTGGGCTACCTGTCAGTGGCTAAAAATAGAAGATTATTGAAATAAGTCTATCTTCACTTGAAAAACTACCTCACAAAAAAGAGTTATCCAAATCATTATAAATAACTTTTTACTCATCTGTGTTAGACTTTTAACAGTCAACGGACCCCAGCAGATCCTGTTGGGTTCCAGCCAAATTGTGGTTGAAGACTAAATGTAATGGTTAAAATTTCTCAACCACCAATCACTTTTTTCATGCATTAAAATTTGGTAACAAATTATAGTTGGATGATGGAGGAGCATGGCTCTATAAATAGAGCTCTTCCCTTCATGAAATATACACAAATCCTCACAAGAGAAAGAGTGAGAAAACAGAGAGAGTCTCAAAGAGAAGAGCAGAAACATAAAGAGAGAAAAAATAGTCTTTTTGTTGTGAGAGTATGTTATTTTTTGTAACTCTTAAGTGAGGGGTACTAGGGTTTGTAGAATGATACACAATTTGGGATGAGTTACAATTATTGTAATCTTATTTGAGATAGTAAATATTTTATTGAGTGTTTCCGTGGACGTAGGAAATAGGTGCCGAACCACGTTAAATTCTTGTGTTCTCTATTATTTCTTTTGTGATGTATTTTGTTTGTATTCTCACGATCCTTTGTATGTGCAGTAGATACCCAACAATCCCTAAGACTAAACATTTACCAAACTTCACCTTAAAATCTATGTTATAGGGAAAGGGTTACCAAGTTATTATAAATCATTATTTACTCATAAATGTACTGTGACTTTCACACAAAAACAAAGTTACATTCTGATTAATTCATGGTGGAGTGTACACTTTCTGAAGCATTTCCTCATGGGCCTGCCATCAGTCTGGGTAAATTAAGACCTATATTTCTATCCAGCCAGAAAACGTGCAACTACTCACTACTAGCCATCCTCCAAATATAAGTGAACCAATCCACAAAAGATATGTGCCCAAAGTTTGGGTTTTTGCTAAGGACATCCCAAAATTTCTAGAGGCACCCCCTATGAACAGTATATTTACTAAAATACCCCCTTAAATATTTTTTTTGTCACTTGGCTCACCCGCAAATATGTTATTTGCGAGTAGGAAAAATGTTTACACTCTCGCAAATATGATATTTGCGAGTGAGTTATTTTTTGAGAATTGTTCACTCGCAAATATATTTGCGAGTAATTTCGTCACTCGCAAGTGAAAAAATTTTCTTCACTCGTGGTAATCTTTTTTTGGAATCTCGCAAATGAGTATAGCATTTTCGCAAATATCTTCTTCACTCGCAAATATGATATTTGCGAGTGAGTTATTTTTTGAAAATTGCTCACTCGCAAATATGATATTTGCGAGTAAAGCAAGTATTCGCAAATATCATATTTGTGAGTGAAGAATAAAAATGCCTCTTTAATGGGGGTATTTTGGTAAATATATTATTTATGGGGTGCCCTTAATAAATTGGGGGGTGCCCTTGGCGAAGCCCGCCAAGTTTTGAAGCTGAAGATCCAAAGGAAACATGAACCATACATAGCATTTGAGCCCATTCCCACTCTTTAAGTACATGATCTACAGTTTCATCTGCTTGTTAGCATCTCGAGCAAAACATAGGACAGTTCACACCACGGCTTGCTAGGCACACCCGAGTGGGAAAGGCACCATGAATGCAGCTCCAGATGAAGTTTAACATCCGGGGCCTTGATTTTCCACAACTGTTTCCAAAACAGTAATATATTGTGGAATGTGCAGCATTAGGACCTGCAGAAGTTGGTGGAGTACGTCGAACCATATAATATGCAGATTTTGTAAGATTTCACAAGATTTATATTAAAAATTATAACACCAAAAATTAATTTAAATTGTGTATCTCTTGAAAATATATTGACAAAAGTGATCTCGCCAATTTTTTATTTGGAAGCTGGTATACAATTGTATAGGTCGGGAATAGAGTCTTCCACTTACACTTTTTCTCATTCCAACTATCACATTTATGAAGTAGTGCACAATTTGAGGGGTGAAGACATCTTAGACTCACTAGGCTCTATACTATAATCTATCGTAATCCAACACACTCATCGTTGAGCTGACGCTCAAGCCCAACAAATAATAAACGATACACATGGTGACTCCCAAACCCATAATGGATCACATAATCATGAGTTTCTACGAAAAGTATCATGCTATCCATTCAATCCGTTTTAATAAAACAAATTACATTAATCAATAGAAGCCCAAAGAAAGAATTCTAACAAATTTGACTCTAAATAACCCATCTTTTGTACTATTCCAGTATATTGTGTCTTCCCTATTAAAATGGACTAGAGGGATATTTAGGAATTAGGATTTGGGTAGCCTCAAAAGGAAGAAAATTCTCCTTGAACAAGGCATTTATTCCACTAAGTAGTATTGAAGAGCCGTCTTGGCGCAATGATTGAAGTTGTTGCTACGTGACAAACATGTATTCCACATGTTCGAGTCGTCGAATTAGCCTATTGCAAATGTAAGTAGTGATGTCAATTTATACCTATTCTAGGGAATCCTCGTGGGTAGGAATATTCCCACACAAGCATGAGTTATACACCATAGTCATCCTCAAATGTTCACATACAATACCTATACTATATGTGTCTTGATCCTATATGCATGTCGGCCGATATCTCATCTCAGTATTCATTTTCGGTCTTGGAAAACCTCATTTAATTTGTCCTGGTAACCCTTCCGCTCGTCGTGACCAATAAGAGTGTATCCCCACTCCTAGCTAATACATCCTGACTGTGTCCCTAATACATCCATCCTAGTTAAAATAAACACCCCGAATTCATTCCGTAAATTAACAATGACCTTCAAAACGTTTATATTACCCCTTAAGAAAATGGAATTAGAATTTAAAAATGATTTTAGAAATACTAATTTATTTTTAATTACTTTACTTTTAATTTTAATATAGTATGGCAAAAAAATTGAATAAAGATATTGGTAAGTCGTCACGACTAAACTAATTACTAGTGAAGCTCATCGTATTGCTAGAGACATCACTAAGGGAAATGATTGGTAGAACGAAAAGTTATTTCGTAATTCATACTTTGATATATAGCGATGATTCTTAATTTTCTTTTTTATTATTTTAATTCATGTTAAAATGTGACTTATTGTTCGCATTGTTTTTGTACTTTATTTCTTCTTACAATCTTACTATGTAGCAATACTCCATCACTAGACAAGATTAATTTGGTTCGGTACACATTTGCACTAAAATAATTAGCTTGAAGATTTGAAGCAAAATATTGGCAAGTCATAACAATTAAGATTACAGGTGACACTCAACCTATTGCTAGAGGCGTCACTAAAACGTGTATGATTGATTTGTCGTTAGGAAATTCTAAACGTACGTTTGAAACAAAGTATCTATAGAGTTCCTTTGAGACAAACATGATTTTGGACCCAAACAAACGTTTGCAACGATAAACCAAACATGCCCTAACTTAATTTGGCACGTGTTCCCAAAAAATATAAATAAAGAAAAATAATTTGAATCTAAGCATCAGCAAGCCATAACAGCAAAGTCAATTACGAATAAAACTCAGTGTTGCGAGAGATGTCACTGTCCAACTCTCTAATTAATTGAGGACGCTACACTTGATTAGAGCATGTCCATACTTATTCAGAAATTTTTAAAAAAATGTACACATAAAGAAAAGGAAAAAGAATTTAAGAAAAAAACGAGAAAAAATAATAAATCAACTAAGCGATCAAGATACTCAAAAATGAAATTTGAACAAGAGAATTTGCCAACTGTGTGGTTGGATGAACAATATCTAAACACTGGAAAATCATAAAATGGCAACATCACGAGAGCCTAACTATTAAGCAATCCACTCACCCATTTTCACCTAATGATCAAAGTAAAAAGGACAACAAGCCTAAACACCTGTCATGGCATTTATGATCTGTTTAGCAACTTACTCCAAACAATTAACATGATCAGCACAAGAGAAATGGGAGTGGGATCCGGATTCCCTACTGTAATGGAAGTACGCAGTTACACGCAATGAACAATCTCAGCTATTGATTTGAGATGAGACGGCTCACATTACATCTTCACTAAACCAACTTAAAATAATATATGCTATTCAAGTGTAACTGTGTGACGCAGTTATAGCATGGAATCCGTTTCCCACCCATGGGAGTGACATACAATTTAGCATGTGTGAAATTCAGAATTTAGACCAGAGAAACATGACATTTTTTACACTAACGGTATGTTTGGAATGACGGTGAGAGAGTGAAAAATCTACATTTTGTAGCTTTCACAATTTATGGCCAAATATTTACCTATTTGCCACTGCCACCGTGAAAATGGCCAAACGTGGTTTGTCCAATGCTGAACCAAACATATACTAAGTAGAAATGGTTCTATTCCTTCCAATGAGATTTCTGATGATGTTACACTCGTCATGACTTGATAGCAACTCATTCCCACAGTTACAAGATAACAAGACAGATTAAACATTCACAAGGATGTCCTTAGAAATGTAAAAGCAAATGTAACAGAGCAAGGGAGCTAGAAATCACGGCTCACATGCTGAAAATTCATTTGCAATGCAAACACATACCATCTTACAAAAAAATTAAGAAAATAAAAATAACGAGTTTGATTATTTTTTATATATATATTTGTTTAAAAGGAAAGATGATCTGTGAAAGAAAACCACATTCAAGAAGCAATTCTGACAACTAATTTAAGAAAAACAAAAAAAGAAGGTATTATCATGACATGAGCATAATTCAGACAACATGATAGTTCAATTGGATAATTCTACAACCCTCCAAAGTCTAGATTGAGTTTTGGTTCTCCACAAAATCTAACCATTGATTAATTACCTAAAGAACTAAAAAAATATTAAAAATAAACAGATCAATGGCTGAGATCCTATTGGATTGTTGGCCCTCCACAACTGTTTGGAGGATTGAATACGTTGCCAGATCAACTAGCTACCACATGTTCACCAACCCCAATAGATCCCATACAAGGCCTCAAACACTTACCAATCATCAAGGGCAGAATGGTATTTTATCCTAGAAAACAAATCATTTTGTTCAAGCATAGAGTAGCAATATTGTATCCAAGGCTTTATAAGTTCCAATAACAAAAATTGAGAATTTAGTTCAAAGATCTTTGCAAATCAGCTTATCAAAAGCACCATACAAGAATTTGCATACTTGACAATCCATGAATTTCCAAAAGGATAAAACATAAAGAACATAATAACATTTTCACAAGGCTTAAACAGAGTAGCAAACTGTGGAGCTTATAGCAGGTAACCATGCAGAACTTACTCGAAAATCATGAATTGCAAAAGTAAAAATTAAAAGGAAAACAGAGGGAAAAAAACAGCATATGAACCAACACAATAATTCGTGCAGGGACTAGATGGACTAGCAAGCCTTTCAATATCAAATTAAATGACTCTTGAATGCACATTGCAATAGATCAATTGAGAACACGCGATTGAAATGATTGGCGCGATTTCGGAGATTGAGGTGCTCTGCTAGGGTTTTAATTTGGGGAAGAAAGGGAATCTGGTTTGAGAGGGGTAAAAACGTGTTTTGACCATTGCTAGTATGTGTGAACTTTGCTAATGATTTCATAAAGTGTGCAAAAAGCTTGTGATAAAGCCTTGGATTATAAAAGAGTGGAAGCTAAAAGCACCATAGGCTAGAACTTACTGTTTTTTGAGATTGAATTCCAAATAATATTTATGTCAAGTTGGTCTGGAGAGGTTATATACTCAAAAAATACTCTATAGTGAAAATCATGTTTTTATCTGGGGACTAGGCTCGTTGTTTTAGCCAAATCAACATAAATTTGTTATGTTCTTTTCTTATCCCAAACCTTTGTCTTTGTGCAATCACTTTTTTCAACTTAGCTTCTGTAAACTCTGAGTTGAGATAACTCTTTATAATTTGTCTTTACATCAAAGCTTCCACAACTAAATACTTTTAAAAATACTGCTTTCTTAAACCTCTTCAAAAATTTGAGACAATCAGTTTTCTTAACATAAACATTTTTAACTTTAACTTCTGTTGTGTTATCTCATTTGCTTAGAAAAGGTTTAAGCTTTAAGAAGAAAATTTTATATAGCACTATTCAACCACCTTTGTGTTTTTTTTTCCCCTCTTTTCAAAACATTCAAAGACAATTTAATGGTTCATTACCTTATGATATCCTTACTTTTGGTCAATTATCTAGTTATATTATTGAAATGGGATTATAAATATGCATTAATTCTAAAATACAAAATAAAATAAGGAAAAAAATTGTGATAGTAGGAGGGAATTAGGAACCTCATGCCAACAATTGGAACATAGGGATAAAGGCTCCCAGCAAGAAAATGAAAACAAATAAAACTAAACCCTTCTATTCAAAAAAGAAAATTTAGAAAGTCTCAATCTCAAAGTCAAAATAACAACCTAAACATAAAAGAAATAAACCAAAAGTTCATAATTCAAAAAGAAATATAGTATCTTACCAAAAAAAAAAGAAATAAAATATGCTTTAGGGGTATTCACGTATCAGTTTGAATTGGTTTTAAGGCAAAAAATCATTCAATCCAAACAAGATAATTATGAAAAATTCGCCATGATATATCTGATCCATGCATAATATCATGAAAAATGGATACAATTTTTTGGTTGCTACTTAGTATCTACAATACGTCGGAAAAAATATCTAAAAATTCGAGATTTTGATATTTGTATCATGTCGAAGTAAGAAACCATGGTATATACGTTTGGAATAGTTTCAATTTGGAGAGAGTTGAAAAAGCACTATCTCGTTGAAAGGTTCTATACATTTGCCCTTTCTCAAGACATTTTTTTAGACAAATACTTTGTTCTACCTTCAGTTCGGTTTGAATTTGATTGATTCCAATTTTCAAACCGATTTTTGGATTGGATAATTCGATTTTTGACCAACAAAATAATCAAATTACAAGCCTAAATGACAACAAAATGTACAATAAAATAATTAAATTGCAAGCTTAAATGCCAACAATAAAAATATCATTCAATGTCCAAACTTCAAACCATTAATAAGGTCATACAAACATTTCAAAACATTATATGGTTACCTAAACTTGTCACACAGCAATATCTTATCAAACTAACAAGTAAAAATAGAAAAGAAAAAACCATACAATAGTAACTTTAAAGAGAGGGGAATGGAGAAAGAAACTTACTAATGTGTGTATGATGTTTAGATATTTGTGTAATTTCAAGGATAAAAGTGTATATATATATATATATATATATATATATATGTATAATAACTTCGGTTCACTTTGATTTGGATTGGCTTTAGAAAATAAATCTGAAATCTGAATCAAATCGATCAATTTTTTAAAAATACCATCCAAATGATTTCGGTATTGCTTGGTTTTTGACATTTTTGGATCGGTTTTTGATTATTTTTTGGATTTGATTTGAACACTCCTTATATGCTTAAATGTAGAAATTTTGGTCATTATGCAATAAGATGTAAAGTTAGAGAAAAAAATTAATAATCTCAATATAGACGAGGAGCTTAAAAATGGTCTCATTAATATTTTTGTCAACGATCAACATTCTTCAGATTCTGAAGAAGCTATTTATCAATTGTAGGATAACTCATCCGAAACTAGTTCAACATCTACATCTGAAAATGAATGTTTCGGATTATCGTTCTAAATGTGTAAAAACAACAAATGTAATTACTAAAGACTCTGCCTTAATAGAAATAATTGACAAAAAGCCAGAATCTGGAACTACAAGATTTTCTAAAAACAACTATATGGTTTGTTTCCAGAATCACCTGGTGTCCAAATTTTTGCCTATTTATGTTGTAGAAACACAAAATACAAATTGTGAATTTTAACTTGAGAGAGAAACAGCAGCACCTAAAGCAAATATCCAGAGATATTTTGTTGTGTGAAAATAAATAAGTGGAACACTTACTGCCACAGAATAACAGAATTTGAACTTCATCAGTTACACAGAAGCATAAAAAGAAAATCAAATCAAATCTTCTAAATGAAGAAAATTCAAATGAACATAGTATTATAAGATCTCTGATGAACTTCATATTCATCTGGTTAGAAACAATAGGAGTACAATAGTTAGGAATCAACTAATATAGTTTCCAATGGTCTTTTGCCCTTTTGATCTTTCAATTGATCCCATTTTCTGCAGCCTAATCTGCGCTTTGAACTTGGCTATAAACTCACTAGCTTTCTTATCCACCTCAGAATCCAGTCCTGAATCATTGACATGTTCAGACACCCCATCTTCATCTGAGCTCACCTGAATATTCTCAAGCTCGATATCCGACTCTTCTTCAGATACATTCTTGGGTGGTTCTAGTTTATCTCTCTTATGTTGATTGGTAAATGTAACCTCAGGCTTAGGACAATCAGAATCCAGAGTTTTCTTACTGATTCCTTTCAATAGAAGATCAGATTCTCCACTTTTCATTTTATCTTTTCTCATCAAAACAGCTTCAACATTATTGGACTTTTTTTCAACCTTTTCATCAGTTTGCTTGCTAGATATTTCTCCTATTCTGATTTTCCCTGAAGCCAGTCCACTGCCTCTTCTTGTTCTAACTGATTTTCCCCTTGTTGGAGTTTTTGCTAGGCTAGCAGGCTTTTCTGAGTCTGACACCAAAGCATGCATCCCCAACTCTTTGTTGCCTGGTGGATCCTCACCTCGAGTCCCATTTAAAGCCCCCAAGTCTTCATCCAGATTATTCTTAATGCCATCCTGGAGCAAGGAACCATTACTATATCCGCTAGCATGATTCCCTCTAGCCGGAGGTGACGGTGAACTTGAAGAAGAGCCATAAGAACTCTTCTTTTCCCCAAAATCTTCCTTCAGCAAGTTCGTATTTTCTGATGAAACCGAGTCTAAGGAAGAACATAAACTCGTCCGAGATGAGAAAGATCCCATGGTCTGGAAAGACCGTGAACTGAGTGATTCAAATTGAGTTTCATCAACTGACATTGGCCGGAAATGTGAAGGATGAGAAACAGCAGCTGATTTTCCTTTTGTTTCCATCCTTCCATTTCTTGAAGAAGACCGCTGGGAAATCTTCTTTCCCAAATCAACTTCTTGGAAATTCATATTTTCAGAAGCAGGCACATGGCAAGTCTTCCTTTGCCCCAAATTTTCCTCTTGGAAATTCAAATTTTCTGAAGCATGCACATAGAAAGTCTTCTTTTGTCCCATATCTTCCTCTTGGAAATTCATATTATCTGAAGCATGCACATAGAAAGTCTTCTTTTGTCCCCTATCTTCCTCTTGCAAATTCATATTTTCTGAAGCATGCACATAGAAAGTCTTCTTTTGTCCCATATCTTCCTCTTGGAAATTCATATTTTCTGAAGCATACACATGAGAAGTCTTCTTTTGTCCAATATCTTCTTCCTCTTGAAAGTTCATATCATCCGATGTACTCGAATCCAAAGAAGAATACATACTCTTGTTGGAAGAGAAAGATCCCATTGACTGGAAAGACCGAGAAGTGAGTGATTCAAATTGAGTTTCATCAACTGACATTGGCCGGAAATGTGAAGGATAAGAAACAGCAGCATATTTTCCTTTAGTTGCCATTCTTCCATTTCTTGATGAAGACCCCTGGAATATCTTCTTTCCCAACTCTACCTCTTGGAAATTCATATTTTCTGAACCATGCACATAGGAAGTCTTCCTTTGTCCCATATCTTCCTCTTTGAAAATCATATTTTCTGAAACAGGCACAAAGGAAGTCTTCCTTTGTCCCAAACCTTCCTCTTGGAAATTCATCTTTTCCGAAGGAGGAGCCTCCTCTTTTCCTGTTTCTTCCTCTTGGAAGTTCATGTTATCTGATGAAATCGAATTCAATGAAGAATGCATAGTGGCATGGGAAGAGAAAGACATTGTAGACTGTAAAGAACTCGAACCGAGTGCTTCAAATTTAGTTTCATCAACTGAAAGAGGCCTAAAATGCATAGGCCGGGTAACATTGCCATATCCTTTCTCCCTTTCCATCCTTCTAGACCTTGATCGCCACGGAATTGGTGAAGCTGATCCACCAACAGTGGAAGCATCATTAAATCTCTTCTCCAAATTGGAAGGATCTAGGTCCCCAAATTCCCTATCCCCACTCTTAAGTGAGCTCTTACATGAACCCCTTGAACCTGAACTAGAATCACTTTCATTGATGTAATTAGGACTATCTACTCTTCCAGCAACCAATCTTAAACTTCGAACAGGTAGTCCTAGAGGTTTATAACCAACAACCTCACCAAATTCATCAATGGTATGGCATGGTTGAGCAACAACAACCACTGGCTCACTGTGATAGTTCTCTGAATTCCAAGCTTGAACCACATTGGTTCCATTTCCATCACATCTAGCCAAATAATCAAAATTATCCTCAGAAATTGGCAATTGGGTTTTGTACTGTTCATCAAAAACGCCAACAGTACCCCCTGGCTCCCCATCAAAGTACTGAGGATTCCAACAATGCATCATCCTCTTTTCATCATACCCACATGGATTTTCACACCCATCATCGAAAATCGTGGAAACAGGAAACATTTTAGACACAAAACTAGTTGCACCACCAAAACTAGATTGAGTTTCTATGTCTAATTCTGGTTCTACATTTCTTCTACTGAAAAGACCATAGGCCACAGCAATGCCAATGAAAAGAAGGTGAAGAAGCTCCCAGAACTTGGTGAGCAAAGTTTGGTTCACAAAGTCAGGAGCTTGTGAAGGGAAAAGTGGAACAACAATGACAAACAGTGCCAAGAAGAGATATTTGAAGAGGAAAGATGAACAAGACTTACCTTTATTGATGGGTTTTGGTTGGATCCTTGAATTGAACTGAGAAAATGGGAAATGGGGTTTGGTGTAAGGAGTGGAATCCGCCATTGATGATGATGATGATGATGAGAAAAGGGTGAGTCTTGTGTTGTTCCTTAGTGGTGTGTGCTTTTGGGTTTTGGGTGAAATGGGGAATGAAGAAAGGAAGACTTCGAGGACAAGGAAAAGTGCAAACAGGGTGGAATTCAAAAAGTGTCATTATCAATCATGAGACCGTTTGAATTGAATGACATTATTAGCCTTGTCTTGGTTTGAATTTTACAACATCGTAGGAATGTTTTGTTTAAGGTTTAAGAAAAGTTGGCCCATTGCAAGCCCAACCTAAAACGTTGTCATCGAATGAGTGGGTGATAGAAAAAAGAATGAATCCCTTTATCTACAATACCATTCTATTATTCTCTCAATAATTTGTCACTAGAAACGTTATTTCCACCTAAAAAATGACAAAATAGGTTGATAAATCCTATACGTTTATTTAAATTTTTGGTCTCATAAGTTTTATTTTTTTCAAATTAGTCCTACGCATTATATTCTGTTTACATATTAGTCCTTTCCGTCAATTTCGACTTAACGCCGTCAGATTTGACCTGACGTAGTTATAATATTAGTGCGACACGTGACTTCAAATCTGACGTCGTAAAGTCGAAATTGACGAAAAGGATTAACGTGAAAACGAATTATAACGTGTAAGACCAATTTGAAAAAAATAAAACTTATGGGACCAATGTGAAAATTTAAATAAACATATAGGTGGTGCATTCTGGTTGGATATAAAGTACACAAACCCTATACTTTTCAAAGATATCATAATAATGCCCAAAAAAAATATTTGAATGTAAAGAATATTATATTACACTTTGATTTCCATAGTCTAATAAGGATGAACAATAAGCTAGTTTATTTTTTATTTCACTAGTTTATTAGCTATTTCGATCAAAGTAGACGTATTTGATAAATTAATTATCATATTAGTTTATATTTTTTTTCATAAGCTATTTTATTTGAGTGTTAATTGGTATATATGATCTTACACTATCAGCCAATCAGAAATCATGATATGTCTATGTGTGACTTTTAAGGTAGTTAGGATTAAAGTCAAACATTTTAGCTGATGTGATAATTTATTATTGGTTGACAATGTAAAATTTTTTTACACTGACGCAGCACACCAATTAAATCCATTTTATTTATCTCATCTTATAGTTTATAGCTTATTAATTTTTCTCTCATTTTTATCCTTATTATTTTAACGGATTTAATTGGTATGCATTGTCGGTATAAAGATTTTATACACTATCAACTAATTATAAATTAAAAATCACATGTAAAATGATTTGTAATTGGTTGAAAATGTAAAAAGCTTAACACTTATCAAAATTAAACTTTATTTAACGAAGTTCGCACTTTACTCGGCTCACACCTCATAAAATAAAATTTATATAAAAAATCATATAAACATTTCATTTAATTTAATTTATATTATTTAATAAAATATTTTAAAAAATTAATATTATAATTATAGAGCTTTGATTGTAATTTAAAAAATTATAAAAAAAATCATATAAGTAAGTCCTTTTATATCATTTTATATTTATATATTTATATGCTAGCTTAACAGCTAATTTTACCAAACAATACAAATTCAACCCACTAGCTTTTCAGCTATCAGCTTTCAACTAAAAATCAGCTTATTAACTATGAACTAGTTTATCAGATATTTTTGTCAAACAGAACCTATATAAATTAAATTGGTACGCATTTTTTGTACAAAGATGTTTTACACTGTCAATTAGGACCCGCTTGTTTGAAATTAAAAAAATAATTTTATATAAAATAATCTAGTGATTAATATTTTAGAGATTTTAAGTATAGCATAAGCTAATTTGTGTTTATTGATAATCATAAATAATCACTTTTTTAACATTCATCTATTGCAACAGCTTTTTATCAGAATTAACTCAAAATAGTTTCTCATTATAATCAAATTTCCTACCTTTTACTAAATTCTGATTATTTTCAAAAACTGAAACAAACATATGAAAAATCCTTAAAATTGATTACTTTTTAAAAAAAAATGATTTTTTCACAAAATAATCTAAAACAAACAAGCCCTTGATCATAAATTGTTACATCATTAAAAATGTTTGTCTCTTATCATAACTACCTTAAAAATTATATATAGAATGATTTATGATTAGTTGATAGTAAAAAAACTTTACCATATATCAAAATTAAACTCATACTATAATTAGAATACAACATTATTTTAATCCTTCAAAGATAGGTTCTTTATCAATTTAGTTCTTCCTAAATAAATTTTATCAATTTATATCTTGAAATTTAAATTTTCCAATATAAAGGGATAAAAAAATTGGAAATTTTAAATTTCAAAGGCTAAATTGATAAAAAAGTATTTATGATTGGAATGACTAAAATGAGGTTTTACTCTTATATTTATTTTTGTTAGTTAATTAGTATATTTAAAGATAATGACTAAGGAATTAAAGATAAAAAAAATTATTAAAAAGTGAAGTATTTAATATATTAAAATTTTAAAAGTTGTAGTTTCTAATAAATAATTCATATTTTGATTCCTTAATCATTGTCATCAAGTTGTTATTTGCTTATTTATTTTAGTTTTTTGTATGGTATACGATAGTATCCAAGAACATCCATATCGAGCACAATCCCACATAAGTATTATATTTGAAGTTTACAAGAAATATTCTTCTATAAAAATTAAATTATTTCAACACACTTTCTTTAACTTTTTTTATATCAAACTACAAAAATGTAAAAAATGATTCAAAAAGTTTTATTTGCAAATAAAATAACTTATCTTGGCACTCCTATTAATTTATATCGTGTTTATCACCACAGCTACACATCCCCAAATAAAGATATCCTTGCTATTGCAACTTGGTCGTCAAAAGGGGAACAAACAAAAAGTACAATTCCATATCCCTAAATTCTTTGTTCCTTAGCATCTCAGGTGCCAATGAATGCCTTTGGTTTCACTTGATTCGAACCATCTCCGTCGAGCAGGCCTTTTGTAGTATGGGGTAAATTTGATATAAGGAAAATAATTTTTGTATGTAATTTTTTACACAATTTCTAAACATGGTTAACGATAAATGTCCAATAAAAAAAGATTTATCTTGTACTATGACTAACATTCAGTTTTGCAGCCTTTGCCAAGGATGCTTGAAAGAATATAGCATGAGGGAGAAAAAGAATGTATACATGGAAATAAATGACAAGAAAAGAATTGTCATTAAATGTATGAAATGTTGACCTTTTATATTAGGGTCTCCAAGTCTTCTAGCAGTCAATATTTTCATGTTGTGACTTCTCTAACCAGTCACACATGCAGTAGAACTATCAACAGTAGACACGCCAAAACATGTTGGCATGCAAATAAGTTCATGGCGACTTTGAGACACTCACCAAAGATGAAGATTAAGGTGTTGATTGAAGATACCAAGGAGATATGAAGGGTTCATTTGTCAAGACACTAGACCTATAAGGTTAAAAGGAAAGCACTTGAAATGATACAAAGAGTTATGGAAGACCAGTATAAGCATTTGAGGAGTTATGTTGAAGAACTGAGAAGGTGCAATCCTAGAACACTGTCATGTTCAGATGTATAGTTGGGAGAAAAGGTCCAATATTTAATAGGGTGTACGTCTGTTTTCAAGCATGCATGTAAGTTTGCATTTGTGAGTATGACTTTAAGGTGAGCACAATCTTTAAGGTTTTACCAAGAACATCGGCAGAGTATTAAAGATACCGATATAATCATAATCCAAATAGGCTTCAACTACATAAAGACTTGATCAACATAACTAGCATCACCCCAACTATGAAAAAAATGAGAACTAGGTCAGTGCTTGGTATTTTGCATATGTCATAAATGAAGAGATTTCATTAAAAACTATTTGTAGAGAAATTGAGCATCAATTTTGTAAAAGGATGTGTCTTAATGGTTGATTGGCTTGTGCGGGCTTCTAGGTGGATTCGTTACCAGAGGCATATCAAGCATCCAAAAGGGAGATGACAAGGTGACCATGGATGAGAGTGTGAATCTCGAGGCACACCTGAACCAGCCAAAAGCAAGTACACTCGCTACCCCTGCTTTACCTGCGCGTTTCACTAAAATGGACCCAACCCATTTTCTTAACCTTGTATACCTTTTGTTCCCTTACCTCATTTAGCTTAAAAACACTCCATGTTTCTGAAATTAATGCTCTTTGTTCCCTTTAGACCTTTATGAGACAAAAGATATATCTGATACACATCACGTACTTATGAAACACGCTCTCGCTTTCATCCTCACAAGAAACTTTGTCATGTCCATCTATTCATTTTTAAGATGAAAAGACTAGGGTCTCCTCTCTATCATTCTCAATCCCACACTTTACTAAGCTTACAAATCAAGAAGCTCTATTACTTGTTACGTATTGTTAAGGTTATTTTTTTTTCATTTTTGACCCAAAACAAATTGAAATAAATCTAAAACAAACAAGCTATTGCATTAAGTTGTAGAATTAATATGTACAATGGCATTTTGATATCAGTAGTGCACTAGTTCATATGTGGTAATGCATCCGGGTTGTATTGAAGCCCTATGTATACATAAATAGACAAAGTAAATTCCCGTTGTCATTGGTGGGTACGCTTGCTGCCCTTGCTTTTCCTGTGCCTTGCACTAAAATGTACCAAACTCATTTTCTTAGCCTTGTATACCTTTTGTTTTCTTACCCCATTTAGCTTAAAAACATTTCTTGGGGCCGCCTCACAACCTAAAGCTGCATGTCACCTCTGAAAAGCATATCCTTTCCCAAGAATATTTGACCTCAACCCCCAAGAAAGATGACTTATCCATGTTTATGCAATTAATGCTCTCTGTCCCCTTTTTACCTCAAACCTTTACATAACAAGTTCATGAAATATACATGTGATACCTCACCTACTTATGAAACTTGCTCTCACTTTCATCCTCACAAGAAACTTTGTCATGTCCATCTATTCATTTTTAGGATGAAAAGACTAGGGTATCCTATCCTCTCTATCATTTTCAATCGCACACTTCATTAAGCTTACAAATCAAGAAGTTCTACTATCTATTAAGTATTGTTCAGGTCATTTTTTTTTCATTTTTGACCAAAAACACATTGAAATAAATCTACAACAAACAAGCTATCGCTTTAAGTTGCAGAATTAATATACACAATGGCATTTTGATGTCAGTAGTGCACTAGTGCATATGTGGTAATGCATCTGGGTTGTATTGAAACCCTATTTATATATAAATAGACAAAGTAAATTCCCAATTAACACAACCTTTCAAGGATCATGGTAGTTACCAAGTAGACCACATTAGCAACCTACAAAAGAAGGAGATCCACCTTCAATTAAATACCAAAATTCACAAACTTCTAACTTAATCACAAATCATGGTAGTTTCCTATTAGGTTTCAAGGCAACTACATAAACACATGACCAAAACCATTAGCATCACCCCAACTATGAAAAAACAATGAGAACTAGGTAAGTGCTTGGTATTTTGCATGTCATACATGAAGAGTTTTCATAAAAACCTATTTGTTGAGAAACGATGCATCAATTTAGCAAAGGGATGTGTCTTCATGGCTGATTGGGTTCTGTCGGTTGGCTGATTGACTTGGCACATGTACTTATGTATGTTATAACGCCATTCGTTATATTAGTAATCCAAATTAATAATTTAAATAAAATAAGGAAAATAAAAAAATTCTTAAATAAATACTGAATAAATACTTAATATAATATTAATCCAAAATAATTGTTTACATTAATTCAAAATCGAAATAACTTAATCAATTTCAAAACCTTAAAACAGGGCATCTATAACATTTCGCATAAGAAAATAACTAAAAGATAATAAAAGTCCTCTTGGTATATGCCGTATAATACTAACCAAGCTCTAAAACTAAAGAGATAGTCTTCAAAACGTCTGACTGCTCAACCGGGACGTCCTCAAGCTCTGAAAACAGTACTACTAATGAGATATAAATCCCAGTGAACAGAAATACATTTTAAAAAGGTTTTCACAAATGCATTGTTCTCAGCCGGTGTGGTAACGGAAAAAACTATCCATGGTACTCACTATTTTCAAAATAATGGATAGTAAAATAATAATAATAATAATAATAATAATAATAATAATAATAATAATAATAATAATAATAATATAAAATTATTATTGACAGCAAACAGTCATCATTAGCACATCATAAATCAAATATGACAAAATCTCATTTATCAAACAATCTCAAATATCCTCATATGTCATATGATTTTCAAACTGCACATAACAATGGCGTCTCATTGCCTAACTTACTTATGAAGGTATTTCGATGTCACTTTCTCTTCAGTGACATTACTCATTTCGATACCAACCATTGTACACTGGTGGTATTACTCATTTCGACATCCCAATGTGTGGCGATGTTACTTTCGATACCCCATCATGGCGGTATTTCATATTTCGACACCCTAAATCATTGGCAGTGTTACTTTCGATACCCCTATCATAGGTGGTATTGCAGCAAACAACATTCAACATATTAACAGTTATTCAATCATGCTAATATCACAAATATCATCAAATAGTGCATATATAGCATGTCAATTCAATCAAATCACGTATGTATCATATGTATCATAGCACCAATCTCAATAATAAATATTTAATTGACAGCAGAAATACTTTAGAAGTAAAACCCCCAAATTTGTAAAATCAGGATTTGACCAAACCAGGATTATTTTCCAAAAAACGTATTTTGAAAGCATAACCCAAACCCCAAGACAATTTGCACCGTGGAAATGGTGAGAAAGAGTATTTCTACTCACCTCTTGAAGACCTCCGAGAATCTCCAAGCGTACCCTATGGCGAATCCTAGATGTCGCTTTCTTCGGTCTTGAATCTCCTTCTCCTTCTCCTTCTCCTTCTTCTTCTTCATCTTCTTCTTCTTCCTCTTGTTGTTGTTGTTATTGTTCTCCTTCCAAACTCGTTGCTTGTTGAAACCCCATGTCCCAAGCATAAAGATGCTCCACAGCCGTTACTAAGGTGTTTTAGGGTACAAAAAGGGTTTCTAACCACACTAGGGTGTTATAAGAAGGTATATATATATATATATATATAGTGTTGCACTGGTTCCTAATTTTGAAACCTATTTTTAACGCATCCTGTCATAGAGACAGATTCTTGAATTAAGTTTTAGATAGAGTTCATTATTGAATAAGTTTTAGATAGAGTCTAGATATAGTTCTGTTTTTGTTGCAGATTTTAATTATCTTTTTATCCTTTCTAATTAATTCAAAGGCCCAAAACATGCCGTCTAAGCCTCCCAAAAATTATCTAATTTCTCTAACGTTATTATCTCCAATTATTTTTATTTTTAGGATGTTACATTTTCTCCCCTCCTTTAAGAATTTCGTCCCCGAAATTAACTCCACTCTCAAGTATGAAGCAAATAAAGAGTCTGGGCATTGGCGCACCAAGTCTTCTTTTAGTTCCCAAGTAGCCTCTTGTGGAGTTAAATCCTTCCCAACCACCTTCACCAAAGGGATTGTCTTGTTCCGCAGAGTCTTAGTGCTCTTACCGATGATCTGACTAGGCCTGGCTTAAAGATTAAGTTATCCCTCAATTGTATTGACTCAGGAGCCATCATATATTAAACATCTGGTACGTACTTCTAGGGCTTAGAAATATGGAAGATGTCATGAAGATTGACAACGACGTTGAAAAAGCCAATTGGTAAACAATAGGGCCCGACTACACTTTTTATAATCTGAAAATGACTCAAGAACAAGGAATTGGTTTTCAGACTGACATTGACCTCCCCATCCCAAACTTAAGAGCGACTCTTAGGAATGCATGTTCCCCTTCCTCAAATTCTAAAGGCTCTTTTTTCTTGTCAACACGACACTCTTTACCTAATCTGCGCAGTGCGCATCTTTCCCCTTTAAATCCTAACTGTGGTCTCTTGGATTAAATTCGGTCCTAGCAAGATCTCCTTACCTACTACTTACCAACATAAAGGGGAGCTACATATTCTAATCACACCATCAATATACATATAGTCATTAACTATTTTACCTCCTATTAAGTGTACAATTCATGACACCTTAAATATAAAATAATTTTAAAGGAAATAAATGATAACATTTACATAATAAAATCATGCACTTAAGCGTTTGTTTCTGACCATCATACTAAAATCATAATACCTTCACTTGCATTCCATCATTATAGGCATTCTTAGAAAAGATTAATAACAAATAATTCACAAAAAAAATTAAATTAAAGTTTTATATCATCCATATGTGGATCTTATAGTCCATTATATATATTCCATTTATTATATTATTTACAGCACAGAAATTTTTACAAATAAATCAACAAATAAATAAAACAAAGAAAGAAAACAGAAACAATAGCGACATTCGCTTACTAATTCTTATCTAGTCTAAGTTGATAATTTCATAAGAAAAAAATAGTTTCATTTTCTATTAAGAGATGGTCTTACTAAAACAAAATTTGGTAACAAAAACAGAATAAGATTTATTTAACTTGCAATTAAATTGTGCATTCATTGTGCAGATACGACTTTCAAAACAAACTTTATCAATAAATACCATAGTAGAACTAAGAAATCAATTTCATTTTGATTTTTAAGTAAGCTAATACAAATAAGAAATAACATTCTTTTTCTTTTCGATCATTGATAAGGATTGTAAGTTTGTGAAGATTTGACATGCCATTAATCTACATGAAAAACAAATCCAAAGAGTATATTAATTGTGATTAATATTTGGTCACTTCAGAAATAATCTGAAATTTTCAAGTTAGATGATTTTAAAAAAAAAGTATATAACAAAATTTCAACTTAAATTAAAATTTAAGCATATATACACCTTCTTTAATATAACGTTAGTTTTTATTATCGTCCATTAATAATTTTCTTAAGGTCTTGTTATATCTTGGTTATTCATGGATGTAATGTGAACTTTCTTTTATGTGTCTCTTCTAGCATTTTTTTTTCTAGGACTCTCTTCCTTAGGAACAATGATCCCATTCTTAAATAACAATAGACCACCATCACATAATTCTCTTGATCCTAAAGAGATTGCAATTCCTAGTCTAAAACTGCTCTCGGTCAATCTGGTTTCTAAGGTCATCACAAATTCCAACCTATTCAATTTCAAGCTTAAAGTCTTTAAGGTTACATTAAAATTCATGTCCATAAACTCTTCTAAGATATTTATCTCTAGCACTAATATGCAAGGATTTTCTATTTAGAACCTCTACCACTACATTGACTTTTCCTAAAATTTACTTCAACTCAAATTAACGGTCCTTAAGAAATTTCATCCACATTTCTTACCTTATTTTTAATTCTATATTTTTTTTCTAACAATTATTTAAGGCTCTTATGATTATTAAAAACTTCAATTTTATTCTATAGAAGATATTTTCCTTTCCTAGTCAACTCGATTAGAAGTAAGGCTAGCCCAGAGAACCCATTTATAACTTTATATAATACGCTTCCAATTCCAGGAACTTCTTACACCTTTCACTTCTTAGGCTGTCCTCATCCCATCACTGCATCTACTTTGCTTGAATCAAACGCCACTCTACTCAAATGATCTAAGGTCATTTATCCTAGAAAAAGATACTTATTTTTAACGGTTATGTTCAATATCCTATTGTCCACTTATAGCCTCATACTCCCATCATTTTTTCCTTCTTTATACTAAAAACACTGAAAACTTATCACAAAATCAAGCATATTTCTTAACAACAATAAAAGTGAGATTTGATGTACACTATAATCAAATAATAATACATTAGATTCCAAATAATAACAACGGCAACTCTAAATATATGGTGAAACAATGCATCAAGGTAAATTTCTAGTCAATTTGGTTTGACTAAAAAAAAACATTAACGCACAAAGATATTTTCGATTTATGAATTGAAAACTCATTGAAGGAAAAGGAAATTAAAAACATGAATTCAAATCATGTAAAGTTTTCTTTGGTAATTTTTCAATCAAGAAAATTATGCACACAAAACGATAAATACAAGTAAAACTATTTTTTTTTTTTTATAAATACAAGGAATATATCTACCAAACAAATTCATCAAACGACATAAAAATATACTTTAAGAATATAATGTTAAGAATTAACAACCTTAAAATTCCAATTTTTCATATTAATCAAATCCAAGTGTGAAAACTCATTTTTTAATAACTCCTCTAATTATTTCTTAGGCTCCCTTAACTCTAAAGGTGTCAGTCTATAAGGTGTTACTGACTCTGGTTCACTTCTAGTCACTAGATCTGTGTTAAACTCAACTCCCATATTTGATGTAAGGTAGAAACCTCTTAAGGGAACACATCTAGAAACTAACAGACAACAAATAGTGCCGCTACACCCCTTTCAGTCTCTATCTTAACGGAAAACGACAATATGTATCATTGAACTTCCTAAGAACTTATGACATGGAAAAGAATATGATAGGCAACTCCAGATTTTTGACATAACTAAAAGATATGGAAGAATGGATTGCTCCTGAATCAAACAATATGATAACCTTTTGTTATAAGCACAATTTCTCTTCGGCTCCTCTAACTACTGCTGCATCTGAGCTGTCCCGGAATGATGATGGTTCGTCCTTCGAAAAAGCAATAACCCCACGTATTGAGGTTCTTGGGGTTCTACCACCCAATATCCCCTCGTATGATGGATAGTCTCCGTCTGCTCTTACACATCTATGGTCACATGGTTCATAGCTGCTACAAGCGCATCATTCGTCCCTCGCCTGTTAGTCGTCATAAATCTACTTACTACCAGTGAAACATTGAGTTGGCTAGGCTCAATATCCAAGCATAATATGCAGCATCTATAACTCTAACAAACATTCCTATGTGCCCAAGTTTTGATTTTTGAAAAACCCAATAACCACAGTCCAATTTAGGATTGAACTGCTCTGATACCAAAAATGTAACACCCTTCGTTACATTAGTAACCCAAATTAATAATTTAAATAAAATAAGGAAAATAAAAAAATTCTTAAATAAATACTGAATAAATACTTAATATAATATTAATCCAAAATAATTGTTTACATTAATTCAAAATCGAAATAAGATAATCAGTTTCAAAAGATCAAAACAGTGGTCTATAACATCTCGCATAAGAAAATAACTAAAAGATAATAAAATTCCTCCTGGTATATGCCGTATAATACTAACCAAGCTCTAAAACTAAAGAGATAGTCTTCAAAACATATGTCTGCTCAACAGGGACGTCCTCAGGCTCTGAAAATAATACTACTAATGAGATATAAATCCCAGTGAACAGAAATACATTTTTAAAAGGTTTTCACAAAGGCATTGTTCTTAGTCGGTGCGGTAACGAAAAAAAATTGTCCATGGTACCCGCTATTTTCAAAATAATGTATAGTAAAATAATAATAATAATAATAATAATAATAATAATATAAAATTATTATTGACAGCAAACAGTCATCATTAACACATCATAAATCAAATATGACAAAATCTCATATATCAAACATTCTCAAATATCCTCATATGTCATATGATTTTCAAACTGCACATAACAATGGCGTCCCATTGCCTACCTTACTCATGAAGGTATTTCAATGTCACCTTCTCTTCAGTGACATTACTCATTTCGATACCAACCATTGTACACTGGTGGTATTACTCATTTCGACATCCCAACGTGTGGCGATGTTACTTTCGATACCCCATCATGGCGGTATTTCATATTTCGACACCTCAAATCATTGGCAGTGTTACTTTCGATACCCCTATCATAGGCGGTATTGCAGCAAATAACATTCAACATATTAACAGTTATTGAATCATGCTAATATCACAAATATCACCAAATAGTGCATATATAGCATGTCAATTCAACCAAATCACGTATGTATCATATGTATCATAGCACCAATCTCAATAATAAACATTTAATTGACAGTAGAAATACTTTAGAAGTAAAACCTCCAAATTTGTAAAATCAGGATTTGACCAAACCAGGATTATTTTCCAAAAAACGTATTTTGAAAGCATAACCCAAACCCCAAGACAATTTGCACCATGGAAAGGGTGAGAAAGAGTATTTCTACTCACCTCTTGAAGACCTCCGAGAATCTCCAAGTGTACCCTATGACGAATCCTAAATGTCGCATTCCTCGGTCTTGAATCTCCTTCTCCTTCTCCTTCTTCTTCTTCATCTTCTTCTTCTTCCTCTTGTTGTTGTTGTTATTGTTCTCCTTCCAAACTCGTTGCTTGTTGAAACCCCATGTCCCAAGCATGAAGATGCTCCACAGCCGTTACTAAGGTGTTTTAGGGTACAAAAAAGGTTCCTAACAACACTAGGGTGTTATAAGAAGGTATATATATAGTGTTGCACTGGTTCCTAATTTTGAAACCTATTTTTAACACATCCTGTCATAGAGACTGATTTTTGAATTAAGTTTTAGATAGAGTCTAGATAGAGTTTGTTATTGAATAAGTTTTAGATAGAGTGTAGTTAGAGTTTGTTATTGAATAAGTTTTAGATAGAGTCTAAATATAGTTTTGTTATTGTTACAGATTTTAATTATCTTTTATCTTTTCTAATTAATTCAAAGACCCAAAACATGCCGTCTAAGCTTCCCAAAAGTTATCTAATTTCTCTAACGTTATTATCTCCAATTATTTTTATTTTTAGGATGTTACATATGTGATCTTTTTTACATCCTTTTTAAACTTTGGATTTTCAAATCACTTGCTATTTAACCGTTGTCATCGATGGGTATGCCTGTTGCCCTTGCTTTCCCTATGCCTTGTACTAAAATGGACCAAACCCATTTTCTTAGCCTTGTATACCTTTTGTTTACTTACCTCATTTAGCTTTAAAACACTTCTTGTGGTTGCCCGGCAACCTGAAGCCGCATGTCACCTCTGAAAAGCATATCCTCTTCCAAGAATATTTGACCTCAACCCCCAAGAAAGTTGATTTGTCCTTGTCCGTGCAATTAATGCTCTTTGTCCCCTTTTTACCTCAAACCTTCACATAACAAGTTCATAAGACAAAAAACACATGTGATACCCATCACGTACTTATGAAACACGCTCTCGCTTTCATTCTCACAAGAACCTTTGTCATGTCCATCTATTCATTTTTAAGATGAAAAGACTAGGATCTCCTCTCTATCATTCTTAATGGCACACTTCACCAAGTTTACAAATCAAGAAGCTCTACTACTTGTTAAATATTGTTATGGTCATTTTTTCATTTTTAACCTAAAACACATTGAAATAAATCTAAACCAAACAAGCTATCGCCTTTAGTTGTAGAATTAATATATACAACGACATTTAAATGTCAGTAGTGTACTAATGGATATGTGATAATGCATCCGGGTTATATTGAAACCCTATGTATATATAAATAGACAAAGTAAATTCCCAATTAACACAACTTTTCATTCATTATGGAAGGTACCAAGTAGACCACATTAGCAACCTACACAAGAACGAGATCCATCTTAAATTACATACCAAAATTCACAAACTTCTACGTTAATCACAAATCACCGTTGTTTCCTGTTAGGCTTCAAGACACACTACATACACCAACACAATTAGCATCACCCCAACTATGAAAAAAAAAATGAGAACTAGGTCATTGCTTGACATTTTGCATATGTACATAAAGAGATTTCATTAGAAACTATTTGTTGAGAAACAAAGCATCAATTCAGTAAAGGGATGTGTCATGGCTATTTTTTACTTTCAAATCACATGCTATGTAACCGTTGTCATCAGTGGGTAACCACACACTCTTCTTTGCAACCCGTCAGCACCTGCTAAATGGTAAATCCAAATTTAAAAAAGAATCAAGCACCAAAAGCAGCCAAGTCCCACAATCTGACTCACCCTAGCACTTGCATAGACAATAAGAAATGGGAATCTGGATAAAAGATCATGAAGTCTAAATTACATTTGCAATGCACCAACAAGCAAAGGTAGACAAAACAACTTGTATTAAGCAATTTCTAATAGGGAAATCTGTCATTTTCTTCATAGTAATCTGAACAAAAGATTATTCAATCTGATTTACAATTGCATTGTTCTTAGACAAGCAAAGGTAGACAATAATTTCTAATTGAGAGATCACAGTCTTTTATGTTAAACCCTTTTATCACCACCACCACCACTCCCTCCAATCTCTCCAATCCGAGCAAAATGCCACCTTTTTCTTAGCATGTTGTATCACAACCTGTTGAGACAACCATCAACGATTCGGATTATTTGTCATCTTTTTAAAGTTCAAATTAATAAATACTAACAAAACTATTCAGCATATGAAACCATGTCTACCCTATACAGATCCTAAAGTTGTCTAAAACATATTCCAGAACCAAAATAGAACAATCCTTCACTAAATAGTTAACCAAAGTCATATCCGTAAGTCCTATTAAACCAAAGTCATATCCCCAAGTCTTCCATTGCAATTTTTTTTCCCTTTTTTCCTTTTTCTTCACAGATGATGCATTTCTGTCTAGCAACTCTATTCTGAACTTCGCATTGCCTTGACCAAAAGTGACTAATATGGCCGAAAAATGGAGCCTTCAAATGGCCTAGGTTTGTCAGGCACTGGCTGCCGGATGCTCAAATCCAACAAGTTTCGATTACTCGGCACGACAGCTGACTGAGAAGTGGCGGAGGAGGAGGATGCTGATGAGACGGCAACACGCTCACATGAAGGGCACATTGTTAGAGTGGTAGGAGGGTTCTTATGCATGGAGAAATGTGGGGATAATTTTAATGCCCTAAGCTCTTGTACTTCCTTTTGCAACCTTCTATTCTCTTCGGTTAGATTCTCACAGCATCTCTTCAAGTATTCACAATCCACTTCAGTTTGCTTCAACTTGGTCCTGCATTAATTGAACCAGGATCATTGAGTTCACTTCTTTCCATGACACCATTGAACTTAAAACAAAATAGAAAGCACAAATCACAACAGAACCACATCAATCATTGTACCATTTGCGACATCAGTTATGTCAGTTTCTCGTTGTAATGCTAGGAATTAAAGTACTTATATTTTCTTACGAAAAAAAACACAAGCAAAATCCAAATATCAAACTTCGACTTCCAAATTTGACACTACTGTCTACTACAATTTTGTGCGTGTTGGTGTGTCTGCATACTTGTGTATTCATGTGTTTGATATTTGACATCACTGTCATTTTATTCCCTTCTTTTTTGTGTTCTTTTTTACTATTTCTATTACATAATCATCAATAACTTTAATTTTTTAAAAAAAAAAAATTAGCTTTATGTCACATAATTGTGTCATAGATCACTCGCAAAAGTGGGATTGTCAAATCCATTATTTATTTTGGACATGTGCTTAAAGATTTTCTGTTTCTGGTAATTAAGCTATGCATAAAGTTGCTTTGATTGCATTCAACAGTTAGAAAAATAACATTAACGAGGGAAAAAAAAACCTTTCTAGATGTAAATCTGATCACACATCTCATCCAAAATCTAACACGAGAAATTTGTGAAACCAAAAATAATGGGGGTACTTTTGAGACAAATAATATAATTTATAAACTACTTACTAACATGATATATTTTTCAAATAACTTATCAAGATACTACCCTTTCTACCATATTATTTGCCTTTTTTGTTTTAATCAACATCAATTAGGCTTGAACATAAAATAAAACATGTATCAATATTGACATATTGTTATTCCTTTTGTTTGCCAATTCACATAACAGCATGCAACATACACGTTACAGCTTGCAACAAGAACAGCAATAGGAAGTCAACAAATAAGTTAACAAATTTAATTGTACATTAATGAAAATGAAAATAACTTAAACCCACACCTTCATTAAATATGCATAATATCGATATTACCCCTGAGAAGTATAACTGATAACCTCACCTTGCTCTTCTGTTCTGAAACCACACCTCCACTTGTCTAGGCCTCAAATTTAACTCCTGTGCCAAACCTTGCTTCCGTTTCTAACAAGTGAATGAATGAATAAATAAATAAATAATTAAAAATGTGAAATTCCAAAAATACCCTTACACTAGCAATGAATTTACACAAATGTCAATATAGCTCACCGGAGTGAGAGTGTTGTACTCCTTGAACGTTTCTTCCAGCACTTTGGCTTGTTCCTTTGTCAGCCTCAGCTTCTTCCTCGCGGCGTCGCCACCGTCCTCGTCATCGCTCACCCGCGAGCACGATGCCCCGGCGGCAGCAGCCTCATTGTGGTCTCTCTCGCTCTGCTTTCCGCCGCTGATGCTGGATACTGTGCTGTTCGGCGAGGAAGCGTCGCCATTTTCGGTGTCACAATCTGCTGCCACTGTCACTTTTGGGGCTGAATTCACGTCAACACCTCCGAGGAACGACCTCATCTCGGAGCTCCGATCTGCCATATGCGGTTGCATGTGAGTTTTACATAGCTTGATCAGGTAGTGGCAGTTGTGTAATTAAAAAGTATGGCAAAGGGCATTTTTGTACAAACAGTATTTGTACTTGGATACTTTGGGATTAAGGATTGAAATGGAAAGGTGGATAAAGGATTTGGATCTCTCCGTTTTCCTGACTCACCTTCCCTTTCTCGTGAGAAGAAAAAGCAAATTCGCATTTTATCTTACGTAAGAAAAAGAAAAAAAAAAGGATAAAATCCAAATTCATGGATAAATTACCAAGATCTCATGAATATTACATTTTTTTTTTTTCAGACTATTCTCTCATCCAATAGTTTAGAGATTAATCTCTCGGATACAATCAGTCTTCTAAGTGGAACCTCTCCAATAATGTTTATTTCATACACACACGAATCCATCCAGACATCTAATCCATAATTATGTGGGTAAGGGACCAAACCTTCTTCCATTTGGACCAACACCCCAATAATTGAATATTACATTTTTTAATGAAAAGAAAAAATAGTAAATTTATATCAATAATTGATTTAATATATAAGAAGAAAATGAGATGCAATGGACCTAATTGATTGCACGAATTGCATCCAGTAATCAACAAAGGTTGCAATGCAACTTTCAAAGGAAAAAAAATATCGGAACAAATACGTTTGGTTTTCTTATCAAGTGGCAAAGTAGAAGAGAAATAATCGCAAGTTATTAAAAAAATGTCACAAATCTTGATTGGGTTACTAAAAAAATTCCTTCCATATCCAAATGGGGTTTACACGGGAAAAAAATGTTCATTTTTAATGAGAGTGAAGAGAAATGCTACAGAATTTGGTGACAACTTAATAAGAAAATACACGCAAGAGGACAAAATTTGAAAGGAATCTAAAAACGAAAAATTAGAAATGATAGAACAAGAACCTCGTACCAGGTAACTGAGACAAATCATTCATGGAACTCTTATTATGTTTCATAGGAGCTGGTTGTGAAGGCTTCTGCATGTGATTCACCTTTAAGTGAGGAGGTGGATTTACCATTCCATATCCTCCCAAACTCAAACTCAAACTTAACCCCAATATATCATCTTTCTCACCCATTTTTTGTCTGACAAAAATTTTAGGAAACAAAAATGTAGAAAATGGGTGGTGTTTGGTGACAGTGGGTGTCACCAGCCTCTAGCTTTTTTCAAGTGCAGAAAAGGAGTGGATGGGACAATTTATATAGATACAGAGAAAGAGAGTGAATAGGGAATAGTAGTATAGAGTTAATGATGACTTGGGTAAGAGTGACAAATTGGCTCAATCATGACTTAAATGGTTATTATT
Organism: Ammopiptanthus mongolicus; assembly: GCA_039655645.1. Classification (NCBI taxonomy): domain Eukaryota; kingdom Viridiplantae; phylum Streptophyta; class Magnoliopsida; order Fabales; family Fabaceae; genus Ammopiptanthus; species Ammopiptanthus mongolicus. The sequence continues at coordinate 82,872,353 of CM077346.1, read as the reverse complement.
CCTAGGCTTTTTTAAGCTTTAGCTCAATAGCTCGAAGCTTTTGGATTCTTGAATTCCAAGTTTGGTTATATTTTAACAATGGTTGGGTTAATAGCGTTACATTTTAATTTTTAACCACTGTAATTGGGCTAATGGGTTAGATATTAAGTACTCCTACTATGAATGGATAGCGTGTATGGGAAGTAGTAACTGAGAGCAGAGAGAGCTTAATTGGACTAGTTCAGTTGAGAAAGTGGCTGCTTTTTCGCTCGAGGAATGTTGACTTGATAAAAGGAGGAATTTGAGGAAGCGCGTGACGCCACGCGCTTAGAATCATCATCACCTCATCAAGGTGGGTCTCATACCTGATTTTGTGAGCATGTGGGACCCGTTTGACGTGGATTTTCAACGAGGCGAACCGGTGGGGCTGTGGGTGAGGACCACAAGTGGCGGTGGAGCGTGGGGTTATTCTTCTGGTTAGTATGAGTTTGAGGGGACAAATGGTTGAGTGAAAGGTGCTGCAAACCTGCAAGGAGGGGTTACAACTTACAAAATAGTACATGGTTATACTTTGTTTGGTTGTGTGAGAGAAAATAAGAGGAAAGAAAGTGGAAGGAAAGAAATGGGAAGGAAAGAAAAAGAGTAGAAAATGAGATGATTGTTTAGTTGTTTGGTTGGAGAGAAAATAAGAGAAAAGAAAACCAAAACTTTTCTCTTCTTTTATTTGGTTGAGGATAAAGTGAGAGGAAAGAAAAAGTATAGTTTTGAAATGACCAAAATATCCTTTAGTAAAAAGGGATTGTAATAAGTAGAAAAATAATATAAAATATAGTCTCACTAATTCAAAATGAAAAAATAAACACTGTGAGAAGAGAAAATGAAACCAAAGATAACTAATCCTTTTCTTTTATCAATTGTGTGAAAGTGAAAAAAAAAAGAAAAAAATATTTATGAAATGATATAAATATTCTTACATGAAAATAGAATGAAAATGTCAAATACACTCTCACTGACGCAAGAAAAAAATTAAACACCCAGTAAGAAGGCAAGATCAATTAAAAAAATATTAATAAATTTAGGAGAAGATTAACGAGTGTCCTAAGGGCACTCATTAAGAAAGTAAAAAATAAAATTTTGCATTGAAAATTAATGTATTTAATATTTGAAGAGATGATATATTTAATTTTTCAATGTAAAATTACTTTTTTTGATTTTTTTATGACACTCGTTAACATGATCGATAAATTTAATAATATTTATTTTCATTGTTATTTATTGCCTAGTGCCAGGATATTTTGCTTATTAACATGGGAGACCGGTGTCCATACTGCAAGCATAGATTGCAATATTAGAACGTTTACTGCAATAATAGGGAAGGGGAGAACAATTAATTCAGGATATTTTGGTCTTTTTGACAAAAACTCAAGCCTTCCCTCTGCTTTTCTTCTCGTCTTGCGCGGAAACGAAATGGGATGTGGGGCCCGCTAAAATTCTTCTTTCCTCCCTTTTTTCTCTCACAATCAAACGACGGAAGCCATTATTTTCTTTCCTTTTTCCTTCCTCTCCTTTTCTTTCCATCCGTTTTCCTCAAAATCAAACAGTGTTAGTGTAAAATTCTTCCCTCGGAACTAGGTTTCTTTTGCAGTTCTTCATATACTACTTTATTATTGGAGTAATTTTAAATCTCTCAGTAAGAGTGAGATCCTCTTATTGATCTTTTTAATTATTACATTAAGAAAGTATTAAATGTTTTATATATAGATATAGATTTACTTAATATATACATGATCGATGTAAAGATTTTTTTTATTATCAATCAATTATAAGTTGTCATATCATCTAAAATATTTGATTCTTATCCTAACTATCTTACAAGTCACTTATACCATGATTTCTGATTAGTTGACAGTGAAAAAAATTATAAATTGATAATGCATAACAATTAAACTCTTTATAAATTATTAAAATGATTTACTTTTTTATTTAATCTTTAAGAGGATTACTAAAAAGGATATTGTAGAAACTCTAAGCTTTTTTTTATCCATGATTTTTAAAAAATTTATAAATGATAATTATATTTAGTAAATATGATTGTAATGCACTATTTGTGTAAACATTTTTTTACAATATCAATTAATTATTTCGCATCATTAAAATTATTTGACTATTATATATAATAACTATCTTAAAAGTCACACATGTGATGATATATGATTAGTTAATTATATAAAAAAAATTAATTTAATTTTGATGCAATGCTTATGTAAAAAGTTTTTACACTATTATATGACCGTGCACAATGTATCATTAAAAATAATTTACTCTGATAAAAATAACTTCAAATATCACATATATAATAATATATAATATATGATATATGATTGTAGTGTATAAAAATTTATACTAACATTTTATAAAAATTAAAAACAAATATTAATTAGTGTCCTAAGGGCATTGGTTAAAGAAATATACATAAAATTATGAATTCAGTTTTTTCAAAATTTAAAAGTTATAATTTTCAATGCAAAGTTTCTACTTTTTGATTCATTAATCACTGCACTTAGAGTAATGGTTAGCAAGACCCATTCAAAAACTTATATTGAGTGTATCAATTTTTTTTGGTTTTTCAGGATATACTCGCGCATAATTGCGGAGACTAATCCTTCAAGCCGGATAGGACAACAAGGGCGGCAAAACTCTCCCTCAAAAGTTTTAACGCTGCTACATCTCAAGACTCTGATTCGAACTCGAGACCATTGGTTAAGCTGGAAGAGACTCATGTCATCTCATCCAAAACACTTGGGTGGAGTGTATCAAAAGTAAACTCATATTTAATGTAGTTTAGAAAATAACATAGCATTGAATTTGCATTAAGTTACTATTTGAGCCGCTAATGTTTTTCTATAATTATAAAGTGTAATAGGTCAAATTTCTCTATAAGTTCTTATATTTTCTGAGAAAAATAAATCAGTTTCTATATATTAACATGCATAATTTAATCTACATAATTCCAAAGAATTAATTAGGCCAGTATGCACTTACAAAAATAGTAAATTCAAAAATATTTTTTTTAACTATAACGCCAATTATAATAAGGTCTACCTGGAGTTTTCGAGGGGAAAAAAAAAGATAAGGTTTATTTTTTATTTTTAAATTAAAATCTATAAAATATTCGTAAAATTGAATAAAGGAGGATAGAAAGGTTGTATGATTACTTTTCGTTTTACTACTTCATATTTTAGAAAGGTTTTGCTATCCCATGCCTTGAAAGTATTAGTTAAGAAATCAAGGATAAGGATGATAATGGATATGGTAGGATACTATAGTACTCGTTCTCATACTTGTATTTTAATAAAATCCGAACCCAGATCCATACACGTGTAGGTAGCAACTTTGATATTCGTACTATTACCCGCTAGGTACCTAAATACCCATAGACGTATCCAAACCCATTACCTGGATGTTTGAAAACAAGATAACACATTTGTACGGTCAAAAGAGTAGAACATATATGTAATACAAATTAGGTCATTTTAAAAAGTTCTAACATTACAAATGTACATCATAATATATCTAAGACTGAAATGTAAAGGCCTTTCATACAAAACATCCAATATTTTCCAAAATCTGCTAAAAATGATACTGAGCTAAGGCATTGGTTCCTTTATATTTGAGTCGTGTTCGGGCAATTGAAATACTGAGCCAATTGTCCCTTATTGAAATGAAATAATGTATTAATAATTGAGGAAGTTTATTTTGAGAGATTTGTGTAACACCCCAATTTTCTTAATATTTTATTTAACTAGTATTTAAGTTATCGAATTTTATTAGAGGGTCTAGAAAATTAAATAAATTATTCCGAGGTCATAGTCACACTCTACGCCATCATAGGAAGCCATGGTTAAGTTTTGGGTCGAAAACTCAAACGGAGTCCGGTCTGCGTTTTTCCTTGACACTAGTGCCTTACTACTATCGAGACCTAATTTGGACCTGTGAACGAGACAGTTAGTCTTAGACTCACGTTTCCTATAATTTCGAAAAAAGTTCGTCCTGACGTTCGAAAATGAAAATAATATATTATATTCGGGCCGATAATCGTTCTAGGAGACGATTCGAGCTGTCTTAGGATTTTTCGAGAACCTTGAGCCAATGATTTTCATACTAGGGCTATGATAAATCATTTGGGGACTCCTACTAATGTCGTGAGGATTTTCAAAATATCGAGACGTGAATTGACCAAATTACCCTTGGTTATTTTTTACTAATTACCTACTGTTACCTTTACCTATTTCTTAAGCCCTAAGTCACCTATTTAATACACTATTTTCATCTTTTCTCCCCCTCATTCCCGCTGGCTCCAGCCGCTTCTTCTTCTTCCTTCTCCTTCTTTCTTCTTCCTTCTTCTTCCTCCATTTTCAACTTTATTTTTCTTAAGCTTCCTCAAGCTTTTTCAAGAAGGTTTGTGAATCAAAGTTGCTCCTCTCATCCTCCTCTATCACCTATAAGGTATAGATTTCATCATTGAGCTCTCAATCTTTATTTTCTCCATTTATTTTCATGAGTTTCAATTTCTGGATCTAAACTTCAAAAATCTCTAGAAAATTGTTGAAAAATCATTTTGAGACCAAACCAATTCCTATGAGCTATTATCATCCCCTAATATCATAATCCAAGAGCTTAAAATCAAATAAGCTCTCTAGCCTATTTTTCTAGGGAAGGCCGAATGGGTGCTTAAAGGGGAAAATGGGTTTTTGTTGTTCATTGTTCTTGATTTCACCTATTTCATCCCTTAATCATGTAATCAGAGTGATTAGGAGGCCAAATCAAACTCTCACCTATTTTTCATGGTGATGGCCGAAACCCTACCTTGTGGGTTTAAGGGGTTTTGGTTCAAATCTTTGATCATTGATCATTGATTATGCATTAGGTATGCTTAAGGGTCATTGATCCAAGAGTTGGTAGAATTTCAATATCCCTAGCCTATTTAATTAATTAAGGGCAGTAGCTAATCCTAGAGATTAGGTAGTTTATGGTTTCATTATTTTAATTTCAGGTTGTGTTTTACTGTATAGAATTCGACAGGACTCGAACGCTCGATCGCTTACTCGATTGACTGCTGCAGAGTCGCATTTGGAATCTCTCGGGAAAATCACTAAGGCAGGGGAAAGAACCACAATATCGTCGGGGAGGCAAGCTTTAAATAATTTATATTGATATGCGTAGAGCGACCCAAACCCTACTAGAGGTCGTTTGACCGTTAGGTTGATTTTACTGCATATTGAGGTTGTCTGTGCTGTGATTGGATATTTGATATATTATATGTGATATGTGTATGATGTCTATTATATGCTATAACTGATTAAATGTTATTTATTTGTAAGTTGATTTTACCGTTGAATATATATTCTGGCTGTTGTTGATGTCTGTTGTGACTGCTGATGTCTGAGTAGAACTAGACAGTGATTTATGATAAATCGGGTGATGAATGTGTGATAAGAAAGTCGAGGTTATATATATATATATATATATATATATATATATATATATATATATATATATATGTCGTAGTGCTCAGCCTAGTGATATAGTTGATCTGTTGTTGCTGTGATGTGAGTTGATACCCGGTTAAGCTGGATGAAAGTTGGTCGTGGTTGAGGCACTAAGTGTTGATCCTGAGATGAGTCGGTGAGATTCATGTTGCATAGTTGTTATTCATCACTGTGTTGGCATACGGGCGATTTCGATCTTACCTGTGGGGAGATGGTCGTACCGATTAGTTTGGCGTAGGGGCGATTCTGATCTTACCTGTGGGGAGGTGGTCGTACCCGTTAGTCGAATTGTAGACGGACGGGCGAATATCTCGACTTAGCCTGCGGGTGGGGGGATATGTCATTACCGAAAGTTGAGTTGTTAACGAACGGGCGAATGCTCCGACCTAGCTTGCGGGCGGGGGAACATATTTTTATCGTAAGTTGCGTTGTTGATGAGCGAATATTCCGACCTGGCCTGTGGGCGGGGGAATATGTCGTATCCATGAGACGATTTGGGCCTGTGGGCTTTAGACCGAACCCTACTTTATGGGGGTGGCATAGTGATGATTGGAACACCTTGATCCGTTGGGGATGTCGCGTCGTGATCGCGTCCATATAGTCGTTAGTTGCATGAGTGTGAGAGACAGTAGTTAAGGGAAAATTATCCGGAAGTTGTTTGGTTGTCACTGTTGTGATTTGGTGTGTTGCTATCTACATACATTATTTATACCGCTGTTTTTTTCATGTATGGCACATTACTGTTTCTTATCCCCTGTACTTTCCTATGTTGTATTTCTTTGTTCTCGACTGTACGAGAAGACCCTGATGAGGAGTTTCCAGAGGAGATTGCCGGTATACCTGTTGAGCCTGATGTCGGCAGGAGAGCCTCGGATCCTAATGCTGGGGGACCTTGAGCGCTAGGAGAGGATCTCTGACGTGCCTTTATTTCCGTTGTTATGTTTTTAGTTTTATCTACTGTATACTCTGAAGTCTTTTATATTTGGCATCAGTTGTTGTATGCTATATTGATGGAGCCGATGCTCTTATGTATGTATATATTACTATGGTATCAGTATGTATTGTATGTTTTAATATTTTCGCAAATTTTATACTACTACGCTACGCTATAACGCTAATAATTATAAGTGGGGTCACCAATGGGACCTCCTAGGAAGGGGTCGTCTCATTTTGTGGTATCAGAGCAATTTGATTCTTAATCGAGGACCGCTTGGGCTAGGTTGTGATTTCTGGCCGTGTCTAGTTGAACCCGCATTGGGTATTGACTATGCTTAGAAGTTGGGTAGAGCGTCCGATGTGCAGGTTATCGAGTGTGATAACTGCTTTAAGACATATGATGTATATGCCTGGCTTTCTGTCTCGCGAGGCGAGATTTGGTTTCGCGAGGCGAGGGTGAAAGGCTGCATTTTATTCCTCGGACAGACCTTTTGGCTCGCGAAGCGAGAGTTGGTTCGCGTCGCGAGGTTGAGAGGCTGTGCCTTATTGATCAATCTAGCCTTCTGTCTCGCGTGGCGAGATTTGTGTCGCGTCGCGAGGCCGAGGGATTGTATTTACTACTCGGTCTGATCCTTTGGATCGCGAGGCGAGCATTGTTTCCCTCGCCAGGCCGAGGGATTATATTTTTCTATTGGGACTGATCCTCTGGCTCGCGAGGCGATCATCGTATCGCCGAGCGAGTGTCTTTTCCCTTGTTTTCTCCTTTGCTAGCTTTTTCTGGCAAAAAAAAAGGGCTTATGTACCAAAGCTAATATTTTTCTTCACTAGGAAAGAATGGTTCGTGAACGACCTAGAGGACGTGGTGGAAGGGCCACAGCGAGTGCCCCTGGACTTGGAATTGGTTATGAAGCAAGTTCCCACGCTATCGCTGGGATAGAATCAACTGAAACCCTGAGGACAGTTAGGGAACTGGCAACGGCAATGCTGCACCAAACGCAGCAGAACGCTCAACTGCTACAGTTGACCATGCAACAACAGCAGAGACAAAATCAGCAAGGTGAAGTTGTGAGGGAAGACACCGGGCTGAATACTTTTCTGAAGGGGAAGCCGCCGCAATTCAATGATGACTTCAACCCGGAGGGAGCTGAACTCTGGGTACAAGAGCTAGAGAAAATCTTTGCAACGATTCACTGCCGTGAGGACAGAAAGGTAACATATGCATCCTTCATGCTGATAGGAGATGCAGAATTGTGGTGGAAGGGCAAGCAGAGGATGCTTGAAACTGAAGACAGACTCATCAACCGGGGGCTGTTTCGGGAATGCTTTCTGGAGAAGTATTTCCCCAGGATGATGAGAAGAGAAAAAGAGAAAGAGTTTATGGGTCTGAAGCAAGGGACCATGTCTGTTGGGGAGTACTCTGCAAGATTTGAGGCGCTGCTCAAATTTTCTGAATTTTACCAGAGGTTCCCTGATGAAGAATGGGTTTGCAGGCGCTTTGAGGACGGCCTGAAATATGAATTGCAACGGGTGATTGCACCACTGAACATCACCCGACTGCCTGAGATGCTGGAGAGGTGTTCTGTCATCGAGAACATTGACAAGAAATGAGAGCTGCAGCAAGGCAGAATTGGAGGACCTGCTCAGAGGTTTGACCCGAGAGGTCGAGGCGGAAAGGGAAGATTACAGGCGAGACGGAGACTTTATGACTGTCAGACCGCAAGACAGACTGAAGGACAACTCTAACCAAGTGGCTGCTTTAGGTGTGGGAGAGCACATACAATTCGGGATTGTCTGATAAAGGAAACTCGCCAGTGCTTCCGATGTGGTCAAATGGGTCACATAACGTTAGAATGTACACAAGGAACGAGATACAATACAGGCGGGCAGGGCCCAGTGATCAGAACCCAAGGAACCGGACAGCAGGCAGCAAGACCACAAGCCACCGGAAGGGTGTTTACCATACGAGGAGCTGAATCCCCTCAATCCCCTGATCTGATACAAGGAATGTGCCTAGTGTCAGGTAAACTCTTATTTGTATTGTTTGACTCGGGAGCTACTCATTCTTTCATATCCCAAGAGTGCGTGGATCATTTGAAGTTGCCTGTCTTTTTACTTCCCCAGGACTTAACTGTTTCTACCCCTACCAGTAATTCCTTGACAACCGTAACTGTCTGTTTAAATTGTCTGATTGTCATTGAAAATCGAACTTTTTCTATTGATCTCATTTACTTACCTATACATCAACTCGATGTAATTTTAGGCATGGTTTGGCCTTTGGCTAACCATGTAGTGTTAGATTGTTCTAAAAAGACCTTATCTTTTCCTGAGCAATCTAGATTAATGCCTGCCAAGGATAGTAAGCCAGGTAGTAAATCTCAGAAACACGTGTTACTACTCTCTATGGAAGCTAAGGAATCTCCTACATTGGATTCGTTGCCTGTAGTGCGGGAGTTTCCAAAAAATTTCCCTAATGACGTTCCGGGTTTATCACCGAAGAGAGAAGCAGAATTTGCTATAGATCTCGTACCGGGAACTCGACCGATTTCGATAGCACCTTATCGAATGGCTCCAGCGGAATTAGCGGAGCTGAAAAAGCAGTTGGATAAGGAATTTATAAGACTGAGTGCTTCACCGTGGGGAGCACAAGTGCTATTTGTTAAGAAGAAGGACGGAAGTTCAAGGCGGTGCGTGGATTATCGACAGCTGAACAAGGCGATAGTTAAGAATAAGCATCCGTTGCCTAGGATTGACGATTTGATGGACCGGTTGAAAGAAGCTGTAGTGTTTTCGAAGATTGACTTAAGATCTGGTTATCACCAGATTCGAGTCAAGAGGTAGGATATACCGAAGATGGCGTTTAGGAGCCGGTATGGGCACTATGAGTACCTGGTTATGCCTTTTGGCGTAACTAATGCTCCAACAGTGTTCATGGATTACATGAACCGGATTTTCCGACCGTTCTTAGATAAGTTTGTTATTGTGTTTATCGACGACATTCTTATTTATTCCTTTGATCGGGAAGAACATCAGGAACATCTTAAGATTGTGCTTCAAGTGTTAAAGGACCAACAACTTTATGCAAAGTTGTCCAAGTGTGAATTCTGGTTAGAAGAAGTACAATTCTTAGGTCTTGTGATTAATCGTGATGGGATTGCTGTAGACCCAGCAAAGGTTGAAGCTGTAGTGCAGTGGGAAAGCCCTAAGTCGTTGAGTGAAATACGGAATTTTCTGGGCTTAGCTGGCTAATACCGAAGGTTCATCGAAGGATTCTCGAAAATTGCATTGCCAATGATGCAGTTAACAAGGAAGGGAGTATCCTTTGATTGGACAGATGAATGTGAGAAGAGTTTTCAGGGTCTGAAGGGGAGGCTGACTACGTCACCAGTATTGATGTTACCGGATTCTTTAGGACGGTTTGACGTGTATTGTGACGCGTCATACCAAGGGTTAGGTTGTGTCCTAATGCAAGATTGAAGAGTGGTAGCGTATGCTTCACGGCAGCTAAGAATTCATGAGAGGAACTATCCAACTCATGATTTGGAGCTAGCAGCTATAGTGTTTGCCTTAAAGATATGGCGACACTATTTATATGGAGCTAAATTTATATTATACAGTGACCATAAGAGCTTAAGGTATCTATTTGATCAGAAAGAGTTAAATATGAGGCAAAGGAGATGGATGGAATTCATAAAGGATTATGTATTCGATCTACAATACCATCCAGAAAAAGCGAATGTGGTAGCAGATGCGTTAAGTAGGAAATTCTTGCACGTATCTGTCATGATGGTGAAAGAGCTGGAACTGGTCGAACAGTTTAGAGATTGGAATCTAGGCATGGAATTATCGAGGGATAAGATACACCTAGGAATGGTCACAGTAACGAGCGACTTTTTGAAGACACTCAAGGAGAAGCAGAAGATTGATCAGTATCTTCATAAAGTAAAGGAACAAGTGATGGAAGGCAGAACTTCTGAGTTTAGGATGAATCAAGATGGAGTCTTGAGATATGGAGATAGAATTTGTGTGCCAATGGATATAGAGCTAAGAAGAATGATCTTAGAGGAGTGGCACAAGAGTAGGTTGAGTTTTCATCCAGGAGCTACCAAGATGTACCAAGATTTAAAGAAAATGTTTTGGTGGCCCGGACTGAAGAAAGAGGTAGCCGAGTATGTGTTGGCTTGCTTGGTGTGTCAAAAGGCGAAGATAGAACACCAAAAGCCAGCGGGACTGCTACAATCTTTAGATATCTTAGAATGGAAATGGGATGGTATATCTATGGATTTCGTGGTTGGTCTGCCAAGAACCAACAAGAGGCATGATGCAATTTGGGTAATTGTTGATAGGTTAACGAAGTGTGCTCACTTCCTACCTATTGGCGAAAGTTATATGTTGGAGAGGTTAACCCAAATCTACATCAAGGAAGTAGTAAGGTTGCACAGAGTGCCTTCTAGTATTGTTTCCGACAGGGACCCTAGATTTACATCTAGATTCTGGAAGCTATTACATGAGGCTTTGGGAACTAAGTTAAGGTTGAGTACTGCTTATCATCCTCAGACGGATGGTCAGTCGGAATGAACAATTCAATCGTTGGAAGATCTCTTAAGAGCTTGTGTTTTGGAACACACGGGAAGTTGGGAGGAGTTCTTACCATTGATTGAGTTCACCTATAACAACAGTTTTCATTCAAGTATAGGTATGGTACCTTACGAAGTGTTGTACGGCAGGAAGTGTAGAACACTTTTGTGTTGGTATGAGAATGGAGAAAGTCAAGTGTTAGGAGCGGATATGGTACAACAGATGACGGAACAAATCAAGAAAATAAGGGAAAAGATGAAGATCGCACATGATAGGCAAAAGAGTTACAGCGATAAGAGAAGATGACCGTTAGAATTTCAAGAAGGAGACCATGTTTTTCTGAGAGTGACTCCGAGAACTGGAATCGGCAGGACAATAAAATCTAGAAAACTTAATCCTAGGTTCATTCGACCTTTTCAAATTCTTCGCTGAATTGGTCCTGTGGCCTATCACGTCGCTTTACCCCCAAACTTATCCAACCTTCATCACGTCTTTCATGTCTCTCAGTTGAGAAAGTACTACCATGATCCATCACACATCTTAGAACCAGAGTCAATACAATTAAGAGATAACCTTGAGTATGAGGCTCTACCTGTAAGGGTCGCGGATAGAAGGATAAAGGAGCTCCAAGGTAAAAACATTCCATTGGTCAAGATCATATGGGATGAAGTTACCGGAGATGCTACTTGGGAACACGAAGAGGACATGCAACGACAATATCCGAGCCTATTTTAAAAAGGTACGTCGAATTTCGGGACAAAATTCTTTTAAGGGGGTGGTAATGTAACACCCCGATTTTCTTAATCTTTTATTTAACTAGTATTTAAGTTATCATATTTTATTAGAGGGTCTAGAAAATTAAATAAAATATTCCGAGGCCATATTCACACTCTACGTCATCGTAGGAAGCTATGGTTAAGTTTTGGGTCGAAAACTCAGACGGAGCCCGATCTGCGTTTTTCCTTGACAGTAGTGCCTTACTACTATCGAGACCTAATTTGGACCCGTGAAAAAGACAGTTAGTCTTAGAATCACGTTTCCTATAATTTCGAAAAAAGTTCATCCTGACGTTCGAAAATGAAAATAATATATTATATTCGGGCGGATAATCATTCTAGGAGACGATTCGAGCTGCCTTAGGGTTTTTCGAGAACTTTGAGCCAATGATTTTCATATCAGGGCTATGATAAATCATTTGGGGACTCCTACAAATGTCGTGAGGATTTTCAAATTATCAGGACGTGAATTGATCAAATTACCCTTGGTTAGATTTTACTAATTACCTACTATTACCTTTACCTATTTCTTTAGCCCTAAGTCACCTATTTAATGCACTATTTTCACCTTTTCTCCCCCTCATTCCCGCTGGCTCCAAAATCTAAACTTCAAAAATCTCTAGAAAATTGTAGAAAAATCATTTTGAGACCAAACTAATTCCTATGAGCTAGTATCATCCCCTATTATCATAATCCAAGAGCTTGAAATCAAATAAGCTCTCTAGCCTATTTACCGTAGAATATATATTCTGGTTGTGGTTGATGTCTGTTGTGACTGCTGATGTCTGAGTAGAACTAGGCAGTGATTTCTGATAAATCGGCTGATGAATGTGTGGTGAGAAAGCCGAGGTTATATATATATGTCGTAGTGCTCAACTTAGTGATATAGTTGATCTGTTATTGTTGTGATGTGAGTTGATACCCGGTTAAGCCGGATGAAAGTTGGTCGTGGTTGTATATAAGTCGTGGTTGAGGCACTAAGTGTTGATCCTAAGATGAGTCGATGAGATTCATGTTGCATAGTTGTTATTCATCACTGTGTTGGCATACGGGCAATTTCGATCTTAGCTGCGGGGAGATGGTCGTACCGATTAGTTTGGCGTAGGGGCGATTCCGATCTTACCTGCGGGGAGGTGGTCGTACCCGTTAGTCGAATTGTAGACGGACGGGAGAATATCTAGACCTAGCCTGCGGGTGGGGGGATATGTCGTTACCGAAAGTTGAGTTGTTAACGAACGGGCGAATGCTCCGACCTTTCCTGCGGGCGGGGGAACATATCGTTATCGTAAGTTGCATTGTTGACGGGCGAATATTCCGACCTGGCCTGCGGGCGGGGGAATATGTCGTATCCATGAGACGATTTGGGCCTGTGGGATTTAGACCGAACCCTATTTTATGGGGGTGGCATAGTGATGATTGGGACACCTTGATCCGTTGGGGATGTCGCGTCGTGATCGCATCCATATAGTCGTTAGTTGCATGAGTGTGAGAGACAGTAGTTAAGGGAAAAATTATCCGAAAGTTGTTTGGTTGTCACTGTTGTGATTTGGTGTGTTGCTATCTATATACATTATTTATATCGTTGTTTTTCCCATGTATGGCATATTACTGTTTCTTATCGCCTGTACTTTCCTATGTTGTATTTCTTTGTTCTCGACTGTACGAGAAGACCCTGATGAGGAGTTTCCAGAGGAGATTGCCGGTATACCTGTTGTGCCTGATGTCGACAAGAGAGCATCGGATCCCAATGATGGGGGACCTTGAGCGCTAGGATAGGATCTCGGACGTGCCTTTATTTCCGTTGTTATGTTTTTAGTTTTATCTACTATATACTCTGAAGTCTTTTATATTTGGCATCAGTTGTTGTAGGCTCTACTGATGGAGCCGATACTCTTATGTCTGTATATATTACTATGGTATCAGTATGTATTGTATGTTTTAATATTTCCGCAAATTTTATACTACTACGCTACGCTATAACGCAAATAATTATAAGTGGGGTCACCAATGGGACCTCCTAGGAAGGGGTTGTCTCATTTTATGGTATCAGAGCAGTTTGATTCTTAATCAAGGGCTGCTTGGGTTAAGTTGTGATTTCTGGTCGTGTCTAGTTGAACCCGCATTGGGTATTGACTATGCTTAGAAGTTGGGTAGAGCGTCCGATGTGCAGGTTATCAAGTGTGATAACTGCTTTAAGACATGTGATGTATATGCCAGGCTTTCTGTCTCGCGAGGCGAGACTTGGTTTCGCGAGGCGAGGCTGAAAGGCTGCATTTTATTCCTCGGACAGACCTTTTGGCTCGCGAGGCGAGAGTTGGTTCGCAACGCGAGGCCGAGAGGTGTTGCTTTATTGATCAATCTAGCCTTCTGTCTCGCGTCACGAGATTTGTGTCACGTCGCGAGGCCGAGGGATTATATTTTTCTTTTGGGACTAATCCACTGGCTCGCGAGGCGATCATCGTATCGTCGGGCGAGTGCCTTTTCCCTTGTATTCTCCTTTCGAGTGCCGCTGGACTCGGAATTGGTTATAAAGCAAGTTCCCACGCTGTCGATGGGATAGAATCAACTGAAACCCTGAGGACAGTTAGGGAGTTGGCAACGGCAATGTTGCACCAAACGCAGCAGAACGTTCAAATGCTACAGTTGACCATGCAACAACAGCAGAGACAAAATCAGCAAGGTGAAGTTGTGAGGGAAGACACCGGGCTGAATACTTTTCTGAAGGGGAGGCCGCCGCAATTCAATGGAGACTTCAACCCGGAGGGAGCTGAACTCTGGGTACAAGAGCTGGAGAAAATCTTTGCGGTGATTCACTGCCGTGAGGACAGAAAGGTAACATATGCATCCTTCATGCTGATAGGAGGTGCAGAATTGTGGTGGAAGGGCAAGCAGAGGATGCTTGAAACTGAAGACAGACTCAACAACTGGGGGCTGTTTCGGGAATGCTTTCTGGAGAAGTATTTCCCCAGGATGATGAGAAGAGAAAAAGAGAAAGAGTTTATGGGTCTGAAGCAAGGGACCATGTCTGTTGGGGAGTACTCTGCAAGATTTGAGGCGCTGCTCAAATTTTCTGAATTTTACCAGAGGTTCCCTGATGAAGAATGGGTTTGCAGACGCTTTGAGGACGGCCTGAAATATGAATTGCAACAGGTGATTGCAATATTGAACATCACCCGACTGCCTGAGATGCTGGAGAGGTGTTCTGTCATCGAGAACATTGACAAGAAACGAGAGCTGCAGCAAGGCAGAATTGGAGGACCTACTCGGAGGTTTGACCAGAGAGGTCGAGGCTGAAAGGGAAGATTATAGGCGGGACGGAGACCTTATGACCGTCATACGGCAAGACAGACTGAAGGACAACTCCAACCAAGTGGCTGCTTCAGGTGTGGGGGAGCACATACAATTCGGGATTGTCCGATAAAGGAAACTCGCCAGTGCTTCCGATGTGGTCAAGTGGGTCACATAGCGCCAGAATGTACACAAGGAACGAGATACAACACAGGCGGGCAGGGCCCAGTGATCAGAACCCAAGGAACCGAACAACAGGCAGCGAGACCACAAGCCACCGGAAGGGTGTTTACCATACGAGGAGCTGAATCCTCTCAATCCCCTGATCTGATACAAGGTATGTGCCTAGTGTCAGGTAAACTCTTATCTGTATTGTTTGACTCGGGAGCTACTCATTCTTTCATATCCGAAGAGTGGGTGGATCATTTGAAGTTGCCTGTCTTTTTACTTCCCCATGACTTAACTGTTTCTACCCCTACTAGTAATTCCTTGACAACCATAACTGTCTGTTTAAATTGTTTGATTGTCATTGAAAATCGAACTTTTTCTATTGATCTCATTTACTTACCTATGCATCAAGTCGATGTAATTTTAGGCATGGATTGGCTTTCGGCTAACCATGTAGTGCTAGACTGTTCTAAAAAGACCTTATCTTTTCTTGAGCAATCTAGATTAATGCCTGCCAAGGATGGTAAGCTAGGTAGTAAATCTCAGAAACACGTGTTGCTACTCTCTGTGAAAGCTAAGGAATCTCCTACGTTGGATTTGTTGCCCGTAGTGCGGGAGTTTCCGGAAAATTTCCCTGATGACGTTCCGGGTTTATCACCGGAGAGAGAAGTAGAATTCGCTATAGATCTCATACCGGAAACTGGACCGATTTCGATAGCACCTTATCGAATGGCTCCAGCTGAATTAGCGGAGCTGAAAAAGCAATTGGATGACATGTTGGATAAGGAATTTATAAGACCGAGTGCTTCACCGTGGGGAGCGCCGGTGCTATTTGTTAAGAAGAAGGACAGAAGTTCAAGGTGGTGCGTGGATTATCGACAGCTGAACAAGGCGTATAATTAAGGAGTATATTTATTATTCTTTATAAAATAAGGAGTATATTTATTACCTAGTTAGCATTTACCTTATAATTAAGGAGTATATTTATTATTCTTTATAAAATGTTTGTAATTATTTAATTGAAAAAAATGATAAATTTTAGGTTTTTTAATATATTAAATTATTTACATTTTATTTTTGTTTTTTTACCAATGGTGTAAGGATATTCTTTATCAAATTCATTTCAAAATTTAATTAAATATCAGGAACTTATTTAAAATTTTTCACTCTACAAGGAATTTAACTAATGACAACGGAAATGGATTCTCTGCTGAAACTACGTGACGCTGTTACACTTTAATAGTATATATTGTTTAAAGTTATTTTAGTGAAAGTGTAATGTGATCTGTCCGATCCCAGATCAATGGCTGAGATTGTTCACTGCTTGTAACTGCGTGTTTCCATTTTAGCAGGGAATCTGGATCCCAATACCCTCATCCGCCATATTTAACCAATGGTTGTCATTCACAATGAAAATGTTAAATTAGTTAAATTACAAACACATATGAAGAGATAATACAAGCAAAACAACATAGCACAAACGCACTATTACCACCATGTCGCCACTATTGTCATCACGTCACGCTACTGCCATTGTTACATCGTCCAAATATGAATTATTGACAGTATAGGCCGTTGGTAACTTGTCTCCCCTACTGACAGATCTAGTCGTCGGTAATTACCGACAGCATAATGTTTTTTATTTTTTTCAAAAAAGTTTTTATGATTATATATTTATATAATTATATATTATAGAATTAATATTGATATTAAATATTTATATATTTTATAATTATATATTTATATTTATGTAATTATATATTTTTAAATTAATATTGAATATTTACCAATATAATATTTAAAAAACATGAGAAAATAAAGACAAAAAGATCATCGAACATAACAATATACATATTTAAAAGTATCTCTATTACAATAGCCTAAGAAAAACTAATACAATCTAATAGTCCTCGTGATAACTCTGCAATTGATCATCGAACTTCTGGTCATCATCGTCAGTAGGCTGACTTGGCTGAGGCGGTATCTGATGCTGCATATCGGGTGCGACCCGCTGCATGAACTCCTTCTGTTGTGCCATTATGGCCTCCATTGTTTGCAGCATCCGACGCTCACGCTCCTCGCTAACGGCCACAACTGCTAAATAAAATATTGTTTGTGCAAAAACAGAGACCACAAATGCACTAATAATCAACAATTGATTCCCAGAAATCATTCAATTAGAAAAACCAAATGAACCAAACAGTATCTAACACATTTCAATAGTACCCAGAAACAACAATATCTCAACAACAATACATAAAAAATGAATCAAAGAAAAATCGAAAATGAAAGAGAAGGAAACATACCTTCTTCTGTTGGGACCAAAACGTGTAAAGAGAGGTGGCTGAGAACCAAATGGGTGGTGGCGTTCTGGTGGTGTTTTGGTCGCTGAGATACAAAAAATAAAAAATAAAAATTGAGAGTGGGAGAGGAAGAATGAGACGCGGTGGTACCTTCACGATGTGGTGGTGGCGTGGGAAAGGAAGAAAATGCCTCTGAGTCGCGGTGGTAGCGTTCGCGATGTGGTGGCTGTGGTGGCGTTCGCAGCGTGGTGGTGTTCGTCGCTGAGAGACGGAAGACGTGGTGGAAGGTGTCACTGAGAGAGGGAAAGGATTTGTGGCCGCATATTTGTTAATGTTACCGACGGCTAATGCCGTCGGAAAGTAAGTTAATCCATTACCGACGGATGCAACCGTCGGTAATCAGTCAGTAACACCCAAAAGAGATGTTACGCCACGTAAGGCCAACAATCACTTACCGACGGTTTAAGCGATCGGTAACTATGTTCACAATTAGTCAATTATCGATAGATAAGGTTGTCGATAATACAAAAAGAGACGTTGCGTCTTGTAATACCAAAAGGCAATTACCGACGGCCTAGCCTGTCGGTTTTGAATTTTTTTCATTGCCGACGACTTTGCCATCGGAAAGTTCGCAGGCTATATTTCGCGCAACTTCGCGCCAAAGTTAATGGTGGAATTACCGATGGCTTAGTGGCCGATAATGGAAAACTTCATTACCAACGATCGTGCTCGTCCGTAACCAGGAATATAACCCACTATCTTGTTACCGACGGGCAAGGCCGACGGTAACCACAGAATCTTCGACAACTTTAAGGTCGTCGAAAAAAAGCCGTCGATAAATTAACGAATTCTTGTAGTGTTACCATGAAAAATAATCATTTGGAGAACTCTCTTAGAACTCTAAACTACTCAAATCACCTTTTCCATGGATCTGACCTGTCTCTCTTATGTGTTGGCATTTTAGCTTAAGATTTTAAGTGTGTATTTGTATGAGCATTTGTCAAACGTGATTTTGAATACAATTGAGTTTGAAGTGAAGTGATTTATGTTTAAATGTTTTTATTTTGAAAGCAAGTTTGATGTAAAATTTAGTGTAATTTTTCAATCAAAAAGCAGAAGCTACTCCAAGCTGCTTATGATAGAATTGATTCTGGATGCAAAATTATTTTCTCAAACGTGTAATCAAACACCTCTATTTTGTGTGCTAGAATCACATTTGATAAATGCAAAAACACTCCTGATATGATATCTTCAAAAGTGAAACCAAACACACACTAACTACTTTCAGAAGAGAACACATTGGAATAGAAAGAAAAATCAAGTTGTGCCACCGTGACAACTGCAGTTTAATTTGAGCTTTGAGATTTGAACCAATTGGGGGTTGTTGGTTTATTTTACAAAGGCTTGAGTTTGAGATTTCTTTTATTTTCTTTGTGCATCAGATAAGAACCAACAATAAATCTGAATTTTCACTTCTCAAGCTCGGAATTAAACCTGACCTAACCTGACGTATATGTACCCTTACTAATTTCCTCTTCATTTGGAAAATTACATTTTTCTCTTTTACATAGGATTCTTATAACATTTTCCCTACAAGCTAGGTGTGATTTTAAATAAATGAGATGTGTCACTCAAACCTAGGATGACAATTTGGACCCTACCTGCTGGGTATCCGTAAAAAATATCCATGATGGGTATGATAAATACCCATTTATGGGTACGGATATGGATCTGAGGAATTATCCGCAAACAAGAGAGGGTATGGGTGTGAGTACGGATACTCTAGTACCCACCCCGTCCAGCACTCGCATATATAAATATACATATTTATATATTTATTTATTTATATTAATACATATAATTATAATTATATATCAAATTTTAAAAATAAAACTAATATAACCTAGGGTTTCTTAACAATTTTTCCTTTTCAAACTTAATCATCTACTAACCTAAGCACTAACAGCAGCCGCTGATGTTCTTTTGTGTTATTTTTTTTTCTTTTTTCTTAGTTAAAGTACGGATAATGGGTGTAGATATGAGTACTCAGATACCCAGAGGGTACGGATAAGGATACTTAAGTTGTTACTCATGAGGGTACGGATCCGGGTACGAGTATTTTTTTTTTAAACGCGAATATGGGAACGAATAGTATAATATACTATCCAGACCCTAACCATTGTCATCCCTACTCAACCCTAGTAAGAACTAGTAAATTACTGTATACTAGTACCTTTATTATATCAACAAAATAACCGATAAATGTTTCATAATTCATATCAATATCAATACTCAAGGAAAAAGATGATTATTGTAACTCCGTTTTCTTCTTTTGGTCGTCGAAAATGAAAACATGTCTACCCAGTTGCCAGTAGTGATTAATTGGCATTGTTCCGATGCTGGTTTTGATTGTTTCATTACTGACTTAATTTCTTTGTTTTCAGATATTTTGAAGTTTCTGTTATCAATGAAAGTAAATTCAAGAAGGGTTTTTCTATTATATTGCACATGTTAAAAGATCAATAATAATAATTCGTTCTTAAAAAATATTACATTCAATATATTGAAAAGTTAAAAGTGTGATTTTTTGTAAAAAATTTTCATTTGTTGATTTCTTAACGTGAAGTTGCACATAAATGAAAAACCATTCAAACAAAACAAACATACTGTACAGTAGTATAGGAGTATTATACTAGTCAAAATTTCAAAACAAACCCTAAATCGAGTTTAATGACAGTTATGTCAGCATTAATGGAGCATCAGGGGCAGATACCCATGATTAACAATGGGAAGCAGCGTTGTAACCACAAAAAAAGAAGAAACAGTCTTTTAATTGTGTGTCAAAGTCATTATAATTTCAAAATAAATAGGGTCACTGATAACGATGTGAGTGATGATGAATGTAACAAGCAAAAGGGTTATCTGTATTGATTGAATTACCTTCAAATTGTTTGAAAATATTAGCAATTAACCAACAAACAGTGTTTTAAATTGTATCATTGTGTGTCAAAACAAGCACACAAAAAAAACTGTGACAAAACTCATTACTCATTAGAAATTATATTTGAAAATAAATAGGGTCAGTGTAACGATTGATTATGAATGTAACAAGCAAAAGGTTTATTATTAATTAAATTAGAGTAAATCATCATTGGTCCCTGAAAATGTGAGACATTGTCAGTTCAGTCCCCGAAAGGAGTTAAATTGTGAAAAAGTCTCTCAATGTTAATTTTGTTAGTCAAATTAGTCTCGTCGAGTTGGTCCCTGACTAGGTGCCGACAGAGACTAATTGACTAATGAAATTAATATTGTAGGATTTTCCCGATGCAGGTTTGGACTTTATGGGATCGGGTAAAAAAAATCGGCTTCAATTCGGGTTAGAAAAAGGTGCTCAAGTCCGGCCCTATGCGGGTTGTGGCCCTTGTGGGCTTGTTCGGGCCGGTCGGATTTTATGTTCAAAATTGCATTTTTGCTCTTAATATCATCTATTAATGCTTTATTTTCTTTGACCAAAACTGAGAAAAAGTCCCTGCTACCTCATTAGTTAGGCCATAAATATAAAACACAGGTTAAATTTTAAGGGAAAATATATGGTGCCCCATAGATATCATACCCTATCTATGAGACTCAATTAGATTGTGAGAATTTAGTCCCATGTGGCATTGACATGACCCATTTAATTGAGTTGGCACATCCTGACTGAACATAGGGTAACCAAACCCTCTACTTTTCAAGAGCACTATAGCAATGCCCAAATTTTAAATCAAAATATTTAGTGAGATAGAATAAGAAAAAGGAAGCAAACATCTATAAAAAAATAACTGCATTTTCACTTAACAGATGCAGTATAGGAACGGGCAGTGGGGTGGTTTCAGACAATGTTTTAAAAACTAGACCAACCGGAGGACCAGAAAGGAGAGTGGTTCAAACGATTCAACCGATAATCGAACCGGTATATATATACACATATTAATAAAGAGATCAATCAACAAATCAAAGAAAAAATACAGCTTTTAAGATGCATATTAGTCCATAACATTTAAGTTAGGAGTATGTTAATTTTGCTGAGATAATATGTTCAATTTGACTATGATAGTTAACCAAAAATATATTAAGTCCCAATTTTACCAAGGTTTGTTAAACGAAGGTTTTGATGAAAGCAAACAACACAAACATAATTAAATGAACCTGATGAATATTGTTGATGAGCTATTTTAAGTGTGCAGAAGATTGATTTAATCAACAAATCTCAATATAAGTAATAGCTTACTTATATACGCCTGAGTTAGTTTTAACCAAGCTAGGATAAGTTATAAGACATGCGTCTTATAGCTTCAAGACTCAGCACTAATGATGAAGGAGTCATCATGTTCAAGACTCAACACTCGTCTTATGTATTGGTTTGAAGTCAAAGTCAACTGAAGGTGTTTGTTTTAGTTACTCGTCTTATCAAATGAAGATATTTCTCTCTTTCACACGTCTAAAGGATAAAATGTTTGTTTGAAGATTTACAACAAAAATGATCACATGTCTAAACAGAATACGTCTGACAATTCTGATTTTGTTGAAACGTCTGATAAATGCAAACAGTCAGAACAGAAACTAGTATCGTCTGAAGACTTTTTGGGTCAAAGCTCAAAGACATGTCTCAATGTATATTAGAGAAGAATATTACTCAAAATAGTAATATATTCAAGTCTCTAGACAAGCGTCTGACCTAAGTAAACAAGATAGTCAAGTACAACTCTTTCATCACATCGTCTTATCCAAAGAAGTATACAAGGTGAGCTAAGGGTATACGCCAAAAACCTCTAAGAATGCTCTGAAGAACTTTTAAATGGCAATATGTCTTATTCTGAACGACTGTTGTATCTGAAGAAAGCAGGCTAAGTGAAAGTCAAAGTTTGATAAAGCAAACTTCCATCCTCGAAAATTAAAATATCTCTCTAGATATTACAACAAGACTTTTTCCTATACTAT
The DNA here is from genome assembly GCA_039655645.1 of Ammopiptanthus mongolicus. Lineage (NCBI taxonomy): Eukaryota > Viridiplantae > Streptophyta > Magnoliopsida > Fabales > Fabaceae > Ammopiptanthus > Ammopiptanthus mongolicus. The sequence continues at coordinate 82,849,799 of CM077346.1, read as the reverse complement.
CTACAACTTGAACCAAAATAGCAAAAGAGTCTATTGCCATAGTGAAAGTCTCTCTTCCCTTCTGTTAAAAGAAGACCAACCGAATTCTTCATCATAAATTATCAAAATGGATATATTCTATACGAGAATACAGAAGCCACTTCAACTCAATGACTATTTCTCAACGGTCTTAATTCCTGAGAAGAATATTTATAGCAGATTGTAAAAGAAGAAAATATAGAGGGCGATGTAGCAACATATGCTGCAAGAATGTGTAAGCATATTATGATGCTCATAATGAATACATGAAGAAAAAGCAAGAGCAAAATAAAAAAAAAAACTAAGGAGCAGAGTGAGGAGAATGAAGTCTCTTGAAGAAGACTAGTATTATCTCAACAAGTGAAAGGAAGAGGATTTTGTTTCAGATATCCTCAAAAGCTATGAGAATGAATACTCAAGACAAAATCAATTCATCATAGCCGGAGCAGATTACTCGTCTCATCTCAAATAAGGACATCTACTGAAAGATTTCAACACATAAACATTCATTACAATGCTTTTGAGTGAGATCCTTATCAGTTTTCATGTACTTTACTATATATCCACTTCTGTGAAGTGATAGGAAGAACACTATCTCAGTATCTTATTGTAAACACGCTTTGTGAGTGATTAAGATATCATTTACGAGAGCCTAAAGAGGCTAATCAAAAAGAATACTGTCAACAATCTAGAGAGGCTGGTTAAAAATAATACTCATGTGAAGCCTGGAGAGGCTATGAGACAAGAATACTCAATGGCCTGGAGAGGTCGGTCAAGAACAATACTTGTGGAGCCTGAAGAGGCTATGTGTGCAAAGAATACTCAACGACCAGGAGAGGTCGGTTAAGAACATTACTTATTGAGTATGGAGAGGCTATGTGTGTAAAGAATATTCAACGGACTAGAGAGGTCGGTGAAGAACAATACTCGTTGATCGAGCCTGGAGAGGCTAGGTGTGAAAATAATACTTGAGTCTGGAGAGGCTTGGTGTGCAAAGAATACTCGTTTGTAATCTGATCAGTTATAGTAAAAACTTGGTGAAGCCAAGGACTGGATGTAGCCACATCAAATTGTTGTTGGTGAATCTGGAAATATATATTATATTGTATTATATATATATATATATATATATATATATATATATATATTATACTAACCGGGGATTGAGTTTGATTAAACTGAACCAAGCTTTGCGTTTAATCATATCGTGTTTTTGTCTAAGACGACTCATGCATCTGATCATTTTATAAGTATAACTCTGCTTATATTTATAAAATGATTTTCTGGTTTGCAAAAGGTTTTAGGTAATCACTATTCAACCCTCTTCTAGTGTTTATCTTGTTGACCTTCAGTTGATATCAGAGCTTAACCTCTGGGTTGAGCACCTAATAGTGAAGAGGATAGATCCTGATGAAGTAAACAGAAATGCTGAAAATCAAACTTCAAAGAAAAATTGGATGAACTATTCTATGGAGAATCACTCAATGACATTGAAGGCTCAGTGAACAGGAAGATATTTCAAGACGACAATGTTCGACTTGGGAGACAAAATTCAAAAGTCTGAAGCAACTCTCGTATTCACCATAAGACGTTTACACCCTATGATTGGTAATGTATTCTCACTCGTCTGATAACATGAAAGGTTATTTAAAATTAATTGTTATATGTTATGCATACTTGTGATAAATACAATATTTAACTTGTTGTTTCCAATCAAATCTTTCAAAAAGTAACGACTATCTTTTTGTAACTGAGACTTGAGTACATTGGCATTCAAAATTAATCTCCTTTGTTGTGATTACTTGGTGTAACTGCTCACGCGAAAGCATCTGTCTGTTTCCAATGTCACGCGTCTCTTTGTAATCATGTCACCTTTTCAGATATGTCGTTTCAAATGTCAACCGCCTGAAGCACCCTTTCAAATCCCCTCTATAAATTACCTTTTCATGCGAACCAGAAAAATTTTGCTTTCATAATCTCTCTCCTAAAAAACTTCTTCTCTGAACCCTTAGCCCTTAACCTCCAACCTTCTCTCTCTCAGAAATGGCATCAAGTGACTCATTTTCCTCTTCAAACATTCTTGTTGGAATGTTTGTAAATCTTCTAGAACTGAAGGAATTTGGATTGGATGTAATCGCTGAAGTAGAAAGTGCAGGTTGGATAAATTTATTCAACATGTATGAAAGAGTATATCCGGGGAAGTCCAAAGATTCTGGAAAACAGCTATTATAGTAAGGGAAGAAAACAACACTCCCTTCATCACAGGTGAAATTTGTGAAGACCTAGAAGTTATTTGCGAAGAAATGTTGACAAGTGTAATCGATTGCTCTTCTAATGGAGTAATTTTTGAATCCTCTTAGGAAAATACCATTGGAGTGGAAAATGTTGACCTTGCTCTCTATGGAAACCCCAACCCTGCAAGTTTTGCTGCTTCTAGAATGAATGCCAAGTGCCGGTGTCTGCATGTCATTCTGCTAAAGTGCATCCTACCTAGAAAGGGGTCAGGGGAAGTTGTAATCCTAATGGAAAGATTTGCCCTCTTTCATCTGATTCGCAAAGTGGAAATAAATCTTCCAAGTCTTATCTTCAAATACATGGAACAAGTAGCCAGAAGCAAACAGGTTTCTCCCTATGGAATGTTGCCTACAAGATGCATTCATTTTCACGACATTGCTGTGGAAGAAACATCTGTCACTGGAAGTGAATCTTTTGTCTTAGAAATGTTGGAATTTCTAAGTATAGATGATGATTCTATTTCAAGACAACTTGAGTAGATCTCAAGACGGGTTCTAAATCAATCCACTGTTCATGTGTCTGAACATTTGCTTGAGGTTACTGAAGAAAATGTTATCTGTTTAGATGAAGAGTCTCAAGCAAATCAATCGCCTCCTCAAGTAAGAGTAAGACTTCCTTTTAAAAGAAGACATGAGATGATCTCAGGCAGAAACATAAAAAGAAGATCTGCCGTAGAAGAAAGAGAAGAAAAATAAGAATAGAATAGAACACAAGAGTAGGGGGAGCCCCTGCTGTTTGGAAGAATTCCATGGAAGCCTAAGATAGACTGTCCTCCTAAACGAAAAATACATGAAGATGCTGACAAAACAGAACAAAGGTCTAAGGCAAAGGTTGTGTCTAGAAGACTTGAAGTCTACGTAAGAATTGTCGAACCATCATCTCAAAATGGTATTGGTGCCATTAGGAGAAGACCCGAGTTACTACAGGTCTGCTACTATGAGCTTGGAAGAGAGGATAGAATTATGGCTAAACGTCTGTTGGAGGAACAGTTTTTGGCTGAGTGGAACGAAGATCTGAGGAATACACCAGACTATATTCCAGATCCCTTCATTTCAATAAAATCATCTACTGTTATCAAAATTGTGCCTAACAGGGTAGCACCGAGAATTCCTCCTAGGGATATGTAGAAGAAGAAAGGACCAGTGATTGACAACGATAGAGCTCCATCAAGACAAACCCTGCTAGTTGAGAACAGGGAGCATATGATGAACAGATTTCTGAATCAGGACGATCTCTTTATTCCTGGCGAGGTAAGAAAGCTTCTTGAAGACATTCATGCAAGATGGAGATAAGAAGCCTCAACTTCTAGTTTGAAAATCTCTTAAAAATGGAGAAGAGATATCTTGAAAAGAAAATTAAGTGTCTAGCAAATGCCACTATCTGATGAGAGAAGCTTACCTTTAGTTGAGTCCTACCCTTACCTTTTCTTTGGTAACTCTGCCTATCCAAGAATTTCCTTTAACCTCTATCCTTACATTTTTGCTGCCGTTGGGTCAGATGAATTTCTGGATATGTTATTTGATTTCTAAATGAATGTTGTATCTTAAGAAAGCAGGCTAATTGAAAGTCAAAGTTTGATAAAGCAAACTGCCATCCTCGAACGTTGAAATATCTCTCTGGATATTACAAAAAGACTTTTTCCTGTACTATTTACAGCTTGCACCAAAATAGCAAAAGAGTCTACTGTGTAACATCCCTATTTTCTGAAACCTTAATTGAGATAGATGGCTTAGATAGGGTCATTGTATGCTTGTTCATAATTACTTTTATGGCTTGAAATTATGCTTAGAGAATATATCAAGAGCAGGGATGAATTGTATAAGAGAAGGATGAGGAACAAGGAATCAGGAGCGGAACGCTCAAGCGTGGAGCAATATAACGCTCAAGCGTGCCAACGCTCTAACGTGGGGTAGGATGAACACGCGAGCGTAGTCACTCAGACCCGTTGATTAACATTGATGGGACATAAAGTGACACGTGTCAAACCGCGTCACAGCTGGGGTTGGAGAGGCGGTGCGGAATCGTCAACACTCAAGCGTTGAGAGAGCTAACGCTCAAGCGTTGAGATCCAGAACGCTTAGCGTTGTCAGCTGAGAACAACTTCTATAAATAGATGTCATTTGTAAACTTGCACGAATTTTCTTCCCAAAACAGTTAGAGCAAGGCTGAGAGAGAGAAAATGAGTGCTTGAGATGATCGAGCTGCCGGAACGCGATTCTGACTGCACGGTTGTGATCGCTACTAAGTTATCTTCAACTTTGACGGATTACTTTCTTGATTCATTCAAGGTAAACTCGAATCCCTAACACGCGTTCTTCGTGTTCTTGGCATTCTTCGAGTCTTTACCTCTTTCTTTGAGCTCGCCTTAAGACTGACACTATCATATATGTGTTGTGCTTATGATTAGAGCAAAGTTCGCGATCGTGATTTCTTGTGGATTGAAGCTTGACGCTGTGGCTACCAAGGGGATTTGGAGCTGTTCGTGGCTGTTCTTCGTGTTCGTGGGTGTATGGGACGACGTTCCAGTGATCGTCTTGGAGTTCGTGCGACGACTGATATTAGGTGGGGAGAAAGAACTTTATCGTCCGGAAGGCAAGCTTAGTATAAAATATATATATATATATATCTGTGTGTGTGTGTGTGTGTATAGGGGAACCCTTAAACCCTACTAGAGGTTGAGCCCTGGATAAAGTGCCTGGTCCCTAGGTGTAGATACTTTTGGGCTATCACCACTAAGATAATAATTTCAGTGATGTGATGGATTGAGGTTGACGTGTTGAATTATTTAATTGATTATCTGTTTACTTGATTATCTGTTGGTTTATTTTGTTGAACTGCCTGTGTGATGAACTGTTATCTGGCACTGTGATGATTTCTGTACTGGAATGAATTTCTGTTGCGATATTTTATTGTGATTGGCTGGTTGAGTGTTGATGAGAGTATGGTGAGTGTTGATGTTGTTCGGGTTGATACCGTCGTGGTCCTGACCATGGAGCTGTGGCTCGTAGACGCAAGGCATCGTGATGTTGATGTTGATGTTGATGTTGATGATGATGTTGATGTTGATGTGGATGCGGTGCATCACAGTCGTGGCCGAGTGCTTAGGTGTGAGGTCCCGGTACCAATATGCGATGGATGTTTGTTGCATATCATATCATTTCATACCACAACATATTTGTCCCAAAGGGGATGTCCAATTGGGGACGTGATGTTTTTAATCCTGAGGCGGGATTGTCCAATGGGGGACGTGATGTGATGTTATCACGAAGGGGATGTCCAACTGGGGACGTGATGTATCGGCCGACATGTATATAGGGAAGTTAGCATATACATAGGGACTAGTATCCCTCTTATAGGTTTATCTGAGAGAAATACGTTTGAGATGGTTGTGTTGTATGACTCAAGAGATGGTTGTCGTTGTGTTGTATGTTTCCTATGTGTTGTGTGCTGCATGTATATATCTGCTATACTGATGCCCCTCTCCCATATTTGATGATACATGTTTCTTATCTCCATGTGCTTTCTCTGTATGTTTACTTTATTTTATGGGAAGACCCCGTGGAGGAACCAGTTGCTGAGGAGCTGGATGGCACTCCTTACGAGCCTGACGCCGGAGGACGAGTCACGGACCCTAGCCTCGAGAGGTTGGGTAGTGATCGTGGTTAGCCAGAGAGTATTCTCTAGGCCTTTTTACGTATTTTGATTTTAGTCTGTACTGATGCACTTCGTATGTATACACTATTACTGTAGCCCTACTGATGGGGTAACCGATGTATGTGAATATTTCTTTATATTTTATAGTTGTGTACTCTAAGACGATGCGTGCCTTAAGTTTGTGTCGCTTTCGCATTTAGTTTTCGCTTCGCTTCGTACTAATAAGGCGCGCTAACGATTATAATACAATTAAGGTTAGTTAATATCTTAAGTTCTCCAAAGGGATGGCGGGTCGTCTCATACTGCCCTAGTGAAAGTATCGCTTCCTTTCTGATAAAAGAAGACCAACGAAATTCTTCATCAGAATTTATCATAACTGATATATTCTGTACGAGAATACAGAAGCCACTTCAACTCAACGGCTATTTCTCAACGGTCTCAATTCTTGAGAAGAATATTTATAGCAGATTCTAAAAAAAGAAAATATAAAGAATAATGTAGCAACATATGCTGCAAGAATGTGTAAGCATATTATGATGATCATAATGAATACATGAAGAAAAAGCAAGAGCAAAAGAAAAATAGCTAAAGAGAAAAGTGAGGAGAATGAAGTCTCTTGAAGAAAACTAGTATTATCTCAACAAGTGAAAGGAAGACGATTCTGTTTCAAATATTCTCAGAAGCTGTGAGAGTGAACACTCAAGACAAAATCACTTCATCATAGTCGGAGCAGATTACTCGTCCCATCTCAAAGAAGGACATCGACTCAACGATTTCAACACATAAACATTCATTAGAATGCTTTTGGGTGAGATCATTATTAGTTCTCATGTACTTTACTATATATCCACTTCTGTGAAGTGATAGGAAGAGCACTATCTCAGTATCTTATTGTAAACACGCTCTGTGAGTGATTGAGATATCATTTACAATGTAATCATCAAGCAAAATTTATGAGAGCCTGAAGAGACTAATAAAAAAGAATATTGTCAACAATCTGGAAAGGCTGGTTAAGAATAATACTCATCTGGAGCCTGGAGAGGTTATGAGAAAAGAATACTCAACGTCCTGGAGAGTGTGAACCCTAATCCGGCATCACATGGTTACCCAAAAACAACATAAAATACGAAACAAAAGTTTGCTGGTTACTTTCAAAAAACAGAATTTCTTTAATTAGAACTCGTTTACTTCGAAAATCATGATAAAATTTTTTTCTTCTTACAACAGTAAATAATAAATGCTCAGATCAACATAACTCGTGGACAACATGTCCATTTCAATAAGAAAACTAACAGGAAAGAAAATATTATCAACTCTAAAGCTAGGCAGCGACAGTATGGAAAACCACATCTAAAACTCATGGCCATCAGTAGCCGTTAACAGACTACCCAAAAACCGCTGCCTCAAAAATCTAAAACTCTAAGCTAGTCTACGCCTAGTGAAACCCGTTGACCAGTCCCCCGAAGGAGGGTCCAACATCCACATCAGATGTAGGATCAAGGGAATCTACATTCCCATTCTTCTGAGGTTGAGGCTCAGGGGCCTCCAGAGGATGATACTCAGGGGTCTCCTGAGGGTCCTCCTCAGAGTCCTCCTTTGGGTCTTCTCCCTGCCCCTTCGCTACCAAAACGAACGGTGGGGGAGGAGTTGAGGGTGACTGTTGCTGCAAGAGCTGTGCAGCTGGAATGTAGTGCTGTAGCTGCCCCTTATCCACCAAAAACTGTAAAATCGTCTAGATGGGCGGTAGAGGTATCTGGATGTTCTCCACTGTGTGGGTCCTCTCCTGGGGCCCCACTTCGACGGTCCCTCTCAGAGTGCAGACAGGTCCAGTATAAGCTGCACTACTGTCATCTAGGTGAATAACCCATTCAGCTGGGTCCTCCCCCTGATCAAACACGATTGAGCGCACCCCCGAATGGGCTAGGCTCTCTGGTACTGGGTCCATCTGTAAACAAGTAATAATATATGCCAAAGAAAGACAACATGGTCCAAAAATACAACAAAGGTGAGAAACCAATATATGAATTCAAAGTACAACAACTACATGCCCAAAACACAAATAATAGATTCATATATCAAACACAATTATTGAGCATGATAAACACATCACAGAATATCGTGATAATAAATAAAAACACAAGGGTCTCGTGCCCAACAATCATCGTCGTTTTCAAAATGTATGCATGACACTTCCACATATATCATCTAACACTTAGTTCTTAATTTCCGGAAATCCCATCATCTTTCAAAGAGCGAATCAGGCTCACAATTCATTGGCCCTCAAGCAACAATGACTAGCACCAATGTGCTAAACAAAAGTACATGAATCCCATCACACTACTCGATTCTCACATGGGGGCGCAATCAGAGGTACTTAATAACTTGTAATCAGGTCATACTACATTGTCCAACACAAGGCACAATGTGTTCCAAAACGTATGACACCATTGTCCATCAAGGCACAATGATACACAATGACTTAAAGTCATCACAGGGTTCCCTGCCATCAAGGTTCCCCATCTAGATGGCACGTCTGCCAGACACCACAATGCATGAGAAAACCGTTGTTTTCGAAAGTTTTTCTTTGTCGTATCATTATTCCCTCGTTGAAGTTCAAAGCTATCAACCACCACAACTTTTTGACTCTCAAGTCTTTGTAACATTTCTCAAAAGGGGACACACAGTCCAAAATCCAGAAAAAGGACACACAGTCTGAAACAGCTGAACCCAAAAATCATGCACCAGTCTTAGAGTTTGGGCTCTAGAGCACACAACTTGTCCACAAGCCTACAGGACCACAAAGATTGTCCACAAGCCTACAGGACCACTTCTCTAACACGGATCCTTGATCCACGTGTTCTACAGAACACTAGAACCTCGACGTCTCGGTTTCTAGGTTCACATCCAAAACAACCATTTATTTTTTTGAAAACCAAAAACCAAAAACCAAAACCCATATCTCCGAAGCTTACACAAGGCCTTCCGGATCGGTTTTCCGATAAAAACAACTCTTGGATCAAAATCACCTTTCTTTTTGAAATACTTTGGTAAACCACATCACTTTGAAATACGATTCGTGAAAAACCCTTTTTTCTTGAATAAAACAATTTATTTCAAAACTAGATTTCTTGCAACACTTTTACTTGAAATGATTCACTTTATTACTTTAAAAACGGTCGATGCCTCCAAAATGCACTTTTTACTTCAAAACCTTACTTTTCTTGAACTAAAGATATTTTTCTCCTTTTTCCTTTTATGTCAACTCATTTCTCAATAAAGTATATTTTATTTTCTTCATTCCCAAAAGATACCCATCCCCTTTATTTTTCCAAAATCCTTTTAAAACTCTTTTTGCCTTTTATTCATTTACTTTACGTCCCAAGCTTTTTGAAGCTTTTAACTTTACTCAATGTTGAACCTAACCGATGTTAGGTCACTTAGCACAATATCAATCGTGGCAAGCATAAATAGCATCATCCACCATAATTAAGCACAACAAAGCAAAATCATGCATAATCAGGCATAACCAAATATGAGCAAGCATAAATAAATCACTGCACATCAACACAACACATTAAAAATATTACAAGCCATATACACAAACACAGCATGCAGCTATTGGAAATTGAATTCCTCAGGTTTTTCCCATTACCCGTTGAAGTTATCCTCAAAGTAAAAGTCGTCCGATCGATCCGCGGTTTCTCCCGATTACTCGTCCGATTATCCAACCACAACTACATACACACAATCAAGTCAAACATCAATATTACACAACATAATTTTTCTCATTTCCCTCTACCTAGGGTTCGGCCATAGGGTCCCAAAATTTGCTAGGGATGTCTAAAAATTTATATCTCTTGGATGAAGGATCTATAGGTACTCCTAACACCAAAACAAGTCTCTATACTCAAACTTGAATAAAAAATTCTTGGTTTCCCCAAATGGGTAGGTTCGGCCACCCTTCAATCAAATAGGCTAGGGAAGTTTTTTGATCATATGCTTTTGGATGCAAAGACCTCTAAGTGTGATAGAACCAAATCACTAGTTCTTAGACAAAAATTGAACCAAAATCCATTGATTCAACAAAAGGGGGAATTCGGCCCTTTATACCCATATGGGTTAGAAAACTCTTTTGGTTACAAGTTCTTGGATTATGAGAGAGGGCAATGAAACTAGCTCATAGAAATTGGTTTGACATTAAAAGGATTTTTCTACACTTTCTTATGAATTTATGAAGTTAAGGTTCAACTTGAATAAAAGCTTGAACATACATGATTTCGATGGATAAAGATGAAGATTGAGAGCTCAAGAATGAATCTATACCTCTTAGAGGATGAAGGTGAGTGAAGTGATCAACTTTGCTTCTTCAAAGTGCTTGAAGATCCTTAAAGAAATGAGAGAAAGTGAAATAGAAAGAAAGGAAGAAAAGTGTTGAAGGAGAAGGAAATGGAGAGTGATTTTTATGATGGTGGGGGCGTGGGAATTATGAGGTGGGACAAGGATGTCCACAAAATTTTCACATAAGGGTAGAAAGGTCATTTCACACAAGGACCTAAGTGGAATTTCCATAAAAGGTTAAGGGTATTTTGGTCATTTCGCGTCCAGATACTTTAAAAACCATCATGACACTGGCACGCATCCCTAGGTGATTTGACCTGACGTGACTTCAAGATTATCCGTTAGCGGGTCCCGGTAAATCCCTATCCAGCTCTGTTCGTCACCTGGTTTGAGAATTCGCCCGAATAACTTATATTATTCCGTTTTTTAGTGCGTAATACCAATTTTCGCAAAATTGTAGGAAATTCGATTCTAAGCTTAACTGTTTCGTTCACTAGTCAAAATTAGGTCTTCTGAGTAGTAAAATACTATTATCAGTGAAAAACGCAGACCGGGTTTCGTCTGAGTTTTCAATTCAAAATTTAACCGTAACTCCCTACGATAGCGTAGAGCGTGACTATGGTCTCAATTTATTTTAATTTACTCTCTAGACCCTCCGAAAAAATACAAACTCATATACGCAGTTTATTAATCTCAGAAAGCTTGAAAAATCGGGTTGTTACAGAAAGGTCGGTTAAGAACAATACTTGTTGAGCCTGGAGAGGCTATGTGTGCAAAGAATACTCAACGAGTTGGAAAGGTCGGTTAAGAACAATACTTATTGAGCTTGGAGGATTATGTGTACAAAGAATACTCAACGACCTGGAGAGGTCAATTAAGAACAATACTTGTTGAGCCTGGAGAGGCTATGTGTGGAAAGAACACTCAACGGCCTGGAGAGGTCGGTGAGGAACAATACTCGTTGATCGAGCCTGAAGAGGCTAGGTGTGCAAATAATACTTGAGCCTGGAGAGGCTAGGTGTGCAAAGAATACTCGTCTGTAATCTGATCTGTTATAGTAAAAACTTGGTGAAGTCAAGGACTAGATATAGCTACATCAAATTGATGCTGGTGAACCAGGATATATCTGTGTGTGATTCTCTCTACTCCTTTATCTCCTTAAGACTTGAACCATTCATTTAGCACCCAGTCATCCTAATTAAATAATTGCGGTACCCATTCTATTACTTCAATACCTTTTTTTAATAATTGTGATACCCAATTTACAAAAATTGTGATATTATTTGTATGATTTTTTGGGTAAGCAATTTACCCAACATCAGTAAAGCAACTATTTTTGTAATTATTTTTTAGTATCTATTTATTTAGAATATTTTACAAATGTTTTTAGGGCATTTAAATCATGTCAAACTTTCGAGATGATGAATAATTATTCAATATAAATATTTTAAATATATGTTTTAGTGATTCTCCTCTTGTGAGAAACATGGTGTGTAGAATGTGAAACCTTACACAAAACTCTATCGCTTTCTCTGACTAATATTTGATATGTGGGAAAGAGAGAGGCAATCAAATGGAAGGAATTCAATATTGAATGTGGAGCAAAATCAAAAAACGATCAAATTATTTTTCTATTTAGTTTTTAATTTATCAGTCATGCAAATTTAGATAATATTGTTATGGCAAATTGACAACTTTTTCTTCCCACAAACTATGACCTCGACTTATAGGGTTGAAAAAACAATGTAGGGATTGGCAATAAGGCAACAAGAATGAGAAGAAACTCTATAATGTCTTAGAAATATCCAAACGAGCAAAAATCATGTGCTATCCATTATTTTAAAAATGGTAATAAATTTAAATTACTTTCAATTATTTTTAACTGACCGAAATTATTTAGAAAATATAAGATCCATTTAACTACGGTTCATTGAGTATATACCCAATTTGATCTCTGAAATTATAGGGACGTATCAACTTAGTCCCCCACATTATCAATATTTCAAAATGATCCCTGGAATTGCAGAAAGTTAATCAGATTCGTCCCTCCGTTGATATTTGCATGGACTATAATGACATTAAGTTGGTAATGTCAGGGATGCATTTGAAACTAAGTGAATAATGTCAGAGATTCATTTGCTATATTTTGAAATTCCAAGGATCATTTTGGAATATTGATAATATAGGGGACTAAGTTGATACAATCCTATAATTTCAGGAACTAAATTAGATATTTACTCAGGGTTCATTCTTTCATTATGTCATTTCTTGATTGTAATTAGCTATCCAATGAAGTGTAAATAAAGCTTAAAAAGAAAAAGAGTAAATTAATAGAAACAATTTTTACAATCTCGATATTCTTATGTTAAGATATTGTAAAATTTACAACATTTCTTTCAACAATTGTCATAACATGGCGAAGTTTTTCAAGAAAAAATTGCCGTTACAAGTATATATCGTCATATTTATGTTTTTTTTCTTTTCAAATTTAATGTTCACATGTTTAAATGATTTTTTTTTTTTTTTTAATTCAAATGTTTTTCAAAAGATGAATGAACAATAAAAGTTAGAGTGATATTTGAAATTCTTACCATAAGAGGTACTCTTCGGATTAAGGATTTCTTGGTTTAAGGTAATGTTTGATGAATTTTTTAACTTTGGAGTGACTTTGAATACTCATATATATTAAGCAGTAAGACATGGATATAAGTTGACCTTTAGCTTAAGAACATATTTAACTTTGATACCAGCATTAACCATTCCCACATATGGACATTCCCTTACCAATTATGATGAAATTCTAAACGAAAAAAGGAAGATGCTTATTTAGTTGGTAAAGTCATCAACTATATTAAATTGAATATATATATATTTATAAACGAAAAGGCAATTTCCTAATATTATAGTTTCTCACATTGTCTTAATCATTTCAAGATATTATGGACATGTTTGGTTTATCATTGTCAATGTATGTTTTGGTCCAAAAGCACGTTTATTCCAAAGGAACTCTATAGATATTTTGGCTCAAACATACATTTAAAATTTCTCAACAGAAAATCAAACATGCATATAATTGATTTGCTAACGGGAATTAGTGATTTGAAAAAGATATTTGTTTATTGGAGAGCCAACAAATATGATGGAAGTAGAGTTGGACAATCTTGAGTCAGTATTCTCTTTTTTTTTATTTACTTTTACATTATTACACATAGTCAATGTGTCTATTTTTCTTATTATACTAACTATTTTCTTGGATAGAAATGATCAAATACTTTTGTGTATAAATCAAAATTTTGAGGGACCTATTTTTATTGTTGTACAATTTGTCAGAATGAAAATATTTAAAGATATCATATTTTTTCGTGAGTTTTATTGGTGTTGTTTAAATTATTTCATTTTTTATGCAGGTTGAAAAATTCGCAAAGTTTTAAAAGGTTGAAGATTTAGCTATCTAAATATAACACATTAACATTAAATATTTTTTAATAGCAACTAAAATTTAATTTTAGATGTCCCAAAACCTATTTTATATAATCTATTTATGTGAAAAAGTATAAATTGTCGTGCAACGCACGGCCACCAACTTGTATTTAGATAAGACAACTACATAAAGGTCTTTTCACCAAAGGTGAAAAATAAATACTAAAGTAAATTGGGCTTCAGCATATAAACAACCTAAGACAATATTATCAAAATTGCCAACGTACAAAAAAGTATAACTATTTACTAAAATATTTATGCTTAAAAACCTAATTAGATTGAGCCTCAAGCATGTAAACAGACTTAGATGACACATGTTCATAAAAAAAAAAAGACTTAGATGACCAAAATTGACGCTGGCACAAAAAAATAACAAACCAATAAAAAACAATCGTGCCTTGCATCATTTTGGACTTGTAACCCGTTTCTTAACACACAAAAAGAGGCGATGCAAAATTTGAAATTTACAACCCTAATTTGCGTGTTTGGTACTCAACAACGTGTCTCTAATTCGTATGTGGGTTTATGTTAGTGGACCAGTCTATACGCATGATTTGGTGAGAAGAATTTAGTGGGTTAAATTAATATTTTGATTCCTATAGATGATATCGATTCTTTATTTAATCCTTATAAATAAAAAGTTATTAAAAAGGTTCTCATATGTGCAATTGTTATCCATTTGGTCCCTCCCGTTATGATGTCGTCTCTAATGATCCGTTAATTATTACGTATAGGGACTAAATAAAGAATTTATGTCACGTATAGGAACCAGATTATTACTTTAACCTAAATTATTAGGTTCCTATACGTGGCACAAATTCTTCATTTAGTCCCTATACATAGTAGTTAACGGATCATTAGAGACGACAACATAACGGGAGGGACCACATGGGTAACGATTGCACGTATGAGGATCTTTTTAATAACTTTTTACGTATAGGGACTAAATGAAGAATCAGTACTACCTATAAGGATCAAAATATTACTTTAACCAATTTAGTATATAAACATTAGAATACAAATTTAAAATCATTTGTTACATGTTAGTGACACTTGTGAGTATAATCACAGAATAAAAATTTATTTAAATATATATTAGCAAGTATTACACGTATTACATAATTTTTAAATTCAGTAAACTCTTAAAATATATATTTAAAGTATCCGAAATTATAAAAAGATATATACATAATTAGTTTGAAATAGAACTTGAATTTAAGAAGATAAATTAACCGCTGTGTGTTGGTTTAAGTGAAGCAACTCAAGTCTTTTAAGCATGTGATACTAGCTAGATTCAATTTCGAGATTCATGTATATGAAATAATATAATAAAGAGGATCCCTACTTAGACGTCTGACCGTATTCTAAATAGATTAGTGTTTCATCGATTTTAAGGATACTCTGAAAAAGATAAATAAAAAATGTCATGTTTCATTTTTAGAAAAAGAGTAGAATAAGAGATTAAATCACTTTAAAAGGTACTCTAATTTATATATATAGGGGGAGAAATATGTGTTAGATTTTATGTCTTATTTATAGAATAAAAGTGTATGTTAGGATTAGTTATGAAAAATAAATTAATTCAGTAATAAATTATATTTATAATCGATTATTGTTGTAGTCAATTATAAATTTATAACATAATTAATTTAATATTTGGACATATTTGTCGAAAAATGGTTTTAGGATAATCTGTTTTGTTTCGATTGTAAAAAAATCATTTTTACATAATAAATTATCACAAAAAGATGTAAATTTATTTTTTAAAATTAATAATACTTCATGTTTTATTTAAGATAGAATTTTTAAAAATTTTTATTTTAATTATCAATTCTTTTTACATTTAAAAATTAATTTTAAAGTTGAAGAGGTGTATCTCTTTTCTCTATTTAAAAATATATCTATTTTATACCAAATAGTCACTCTTGAAGAGTGTAAAAAGTTAGAGTTAAATGTGGCTTCAGGTCCACATTTAATCCAACAAATTAAAAATTGAAAGTGGAAGAAAATGAAAGCAAATCACAACAAAATCTCTGAAGTGCAACTCAACATACACATTGACACCAACAACGACAAGCAAATGAACCACGAATCTCCAACATCTTCATCTTAACCTGTGAAGGGTGAAAATAGTGAAGGATGAAGAGTGAAAACGGTAAAACACTGAAGTGAGTTAAAAATAATCTGTAAGCTAAAATCATAATTTTGATGTTAGGAGATGGAGAAAGAACCGTGTTGCTGATGTGGAAAGAACTTTTTTAATTTTTCATACAATTTGTCGGACATACAAACTTAAGTATAAAACAACTTTTTTTCATCCAAAAAGAGCTGATCCATACGGTGTCGCCTAGGGTGGGGATGTAATTAAGTGGTCCAATAGTGAATACCTGGTTTTTAGGTAAAATATCCAGTCATCAATTTTATTTTCCTTCAAACTCATCCGTGCCCTCACCACCAACACCTCTCTGCCACCTCATCCCCACCCCTACGAGGCCTACCTATTGCCACTACCACCCCCATCTACCCTAATTCCCTTATGAACAGACAATTAGAAAATAATGGAGCACAACCAGAATTCCACGCCTCAGTCCTCTTCTCCACGACCAGCCATCATCTTCCTAAACCAGCCACCGCTGCACCTCTGTCCATCACCTTTGTCCAGCCACAAATCGTCACTTAGACCACGATCACTGCCTAAAGAGCGCTCCCTTCGTTTTGCTACTCAACCGCGCCGTCGCGATTCCGTTTCCAGGTGAGTTAAAGCAGCGCACGAACAACAACTGCCATCCCCCGCCATTGATCCTCCTCAACGGTGGAGGCAAAGCTCCCAGAATCGTCGTCCACCGCCATCGACCTATCAACCCAGAAACGTCGTCCATCCCGCCACCACGCGACCACCACTATTGCAAGCCTTGATCCGTGACCCAACCACCACAGCAAAATCAAGCCCTTCCTCTCCTCCATCTTGGTCGCCACCACGAATCGATCACTGCTTCCTCCTTGCGCTGCTGTTCTGTATTTTTGAAAGTTTTAGATCGAAAAAGGTGAATTCTCTGGTACCCCAAGGGTAACTTTACCCTGTCTAGGTGGCCCAATCAAATGGTGAGAATCATTTGACTTGACCCATCAACATGACTCATTTAATTGAGGTGTCGCATTCTGGTTGGACAGGGTAACTTTTACCCAAAAATTATTGGAGGTACACGAGATAGCACCATCGAAAAATCATAGTTTGAGGAATCTAGATTTATTGCGAAAAACCCAAGTCCCACATTGACTAGAGATAGAGCCTCATAAGAGCTTATAAAGCTTAGGCAATCCTCATCTCTTGAGATAACTTTTCGGATTGAGTTAAACCCAAATCTAAGATGGTATCAGAGCATATCGATCCTAGATCCATTAAAGGATCACCTACCATATTATCTACACATCAAGCCCAATAGTGCTGAACGTGAGGGGTGTATTGGGAAAAACCCAAGTCCCAGAGATAGAGGCTCATAAGAGCTTATAAAGCTTGGGCAATCTTCACCTTTTGAGATAGTTTTTGGGTTGAGTTAGGCTCAAATTTAAGAAGATTTGAACCTTGAAAGAAAATACCAAATCAATTTAATCAACAAAAAGAATCAATTTTTGTAGTTAACAAAATGATTGGAGGGATCGAGAGGTGATTTGAAATGCTCCTTTGCTTCTTTCCAGGAAAATGCTCCTTTGCTTTAGGGTTTCCAGTTGCAGTGGATTGTTGTCGTGGTGAGGAATAAAGGATAGGGGGTGAGGTCGGATGGAGGCAGGGTCGAGTTAAAAAACCTAACTATGGACACAAAACACTTGTGGTTAGGGTGTTGTTTTCATGTGCAGGGATGTTGTCAAAAGGGTGTTTTCCGGTGGATGGTGTGGGGTCAGGTGGGATATCTATGTTTTCTAGTTGCAAAGGGGTGTTTTTCCCGTTTTGGGGTAAAGTTGTCACTTTAATATTTTTTGGTAGCCTCTTTAGTCTTTACCCTGTTTCAATCTCAATTATTCAATTATTTTATGAGTTTAATTACTATACACTGACAGTGTAAAATATTTTTACACAGGTATCCAATCATAAATTATCATATCAGTAAAAAAAGTTGACTATTATCCTAACTATCTTAAAAGTCATACATACCATGATTAATGATTGATTATCTGTATAAAAATATTTTATACTGTTATAACAATTAAACTCTTATTTTATTAATATATTTAATGTTTATAAAAGACGGTTAACGGTGGAGCACTTGCTTATATCGCCACCCTAGATGGCACCTATCTATATATAAATAATCTGAACTAAACATCCTCAAAAATTTTAAGAGGAAAAATGAGAAAATTTAATTTTTTTTTAATGTTTTTATTAAATTTCAAAATATTTAATATTTAACTAGTTAGAAATAAATGATTAAATCAATTTTAAATTATATAATGTTAAATATTTTTTGAGTTTAATTGCTATACATTATTTGTATAAAGTGTTTTACACTATCAACCAATCAGAAATCATGATATATGTAAATTTTGTGGTAATTAAGATAATAGACAAACATTTTAAATGATGTTGTAATTTATGATTAATTAATAATGTAAATTTTTTTATACTAATGATACATATTAATTAAAATTTATATTTTTTTTATTTGAAGTAATAAAAAAGATATCATAAGAATGTAATATTACTTGGAAAGTTTATTAACAGCGTTCATGTATGGAGCGGCATCCACAAAGGAATAGTGAAAAGTGGAGAGTCACGTGGGAACACGTAGGAATTCATGTCAAGGGGCATGTCATGTTGTGCCACATGATCTCATGATTGGGTGTCACTTTGTCTCCTTGTAACTTAGACACCATCTACAATCATTGGATACCCTCATCTCTACGAATTGAGATCCTCGTTAGAGAAAGTGGATCCACTTAAAATACTATTAATGGCGTGCTTGTTTCCACTACAGGGAGTTTCAGAACTGCATGTGTGATTTTACCAAAATCCGAGCAGTTTGATTATTGTGGGATAAAATTGATTTTATCTTTTAAATGTGATTTAGAAGCTATAGAAAGTAACTTTTGTGTGGAGTAGAAAAACTTACATGAAATTTGCTTTTAAAATAAAAACATTCAAATATAAATCATTTCATTTCAAACTCAATTATAACCAAATCAATTTTACAAAATCAATTTCATTTAAAATCATATTTACCAAACGTTTTTAAAACACACACTTTGTAAATAAAAAATAAAAATGTTCTATTTTTTTTCCTAAATATATTAAAATCCACTCATATTATGATTTGTGATTGATTCACTATGTAAAAAACTTTACATTAATGTTCATATCAATTAAACTTATGACTTATTCCCACTGTAACCTTTTACATCCGTGATTATTATCTTAAAATTAAATGGGCAATAGCCAAATTACATTTTATTTTCTTAATAAAATAAATAGTTGAAAAGAATCAACGAACAAATAAATCAATGATCAAATCTACATTATAATATTCACCAAAAAAAAATCTACGTTACAATAGTTACAAGCTACGTAGAAAATAAAGACGATAATAAATTAAAATATTTGCAAGTTGGTAAAAAATAAAAGCTGTTCAAAGGCTAAATTATAAAATTTACAAGTTTACTTTAGCATGAACCCATATGTTATAATTTTGAAAAAATAACTTTTAAGAAATCAAACTTAGAACGAGGCTAGAGATATCCTGCTCACAGGTCAAAAAGTTGTCGAAACTGAAATTACTTATTGAGTTTATATTAAAAGATTAGCTAAGAGAAACAAAATTACATATCAAATTCATAATCTTTTTTACCAAAATCAGTTTCATTAGTTTGTACAAAAAAAATTGGTTTCATTGTATATACAAAAAGAGAATATCCAGATATCATAAAGCATACAAATTTAAAAGTAATCTTATACATCTAAACTAATCCATTCCTATATTTTTCCCTTTTATTTTAATATTTTTAGTTTCTATCCGAATAAATTAATTATAATCTTTATAATTTTAAATATATTTTTATTTTAATCTATATTTATTTAGATTCTGTATGAGTTTTAAAAAAAATGTGTAATATACAACATATTTTCCAGTAAAAATAATCAAATACAACATGATCTCAAACAAAAAAACAAGGCAATTGCTCCAACTTTTAGCCTTGATTTATATGTGTTGGCTATGAGAATCTTTGTTTTTTTTTTTTTTGGTGCTACAATCTTTGTTTTTTAACCCTCTTTACCATTGGATACAGTTTAAATGGGACCCCTTAAATGAAGAGTGGACCAATATAATTTAGTAATGACATATAAAATTCATCCGGTAATAAAGATTTAAGAATATGTTAAATAAAATATTAAAAATACTATATTGCAAATATTGTTAATCATTAATGACGATTTATGTGACTTGACTTGTGTGAATGGTTCGCATTAGCAATTTATGCTATCTATTGTTAAAACATTGTGTTTTGACTCTCTAAAGATTTGTTTACTTTGTTTCCGGTTTCTATTTTCATTTACTGTTTTTAGAAATAATTGCAAAAATGCATCTTGTTTTTATTTTGTTTCCTGTTTCAGAAATTTGTACAGGAAACAACGGAAACAAAAAAAATTCACTATTTCCTATACAAACCTTTGAAAACAGAAAATAGAATGGAAATAATGTGCCATTTTTACAATTATTCCTGAAAATTGGTAAATGAAATTTGGAAACAAAACAAACAAATCCTAATTTTCCCACGTTGTTTCCCATTTCTTCACTCTCTCAAAGCCCCACACGCTTTGGTTGTGTTTGGATGGAACATTTTGAATTTTTGAAGAATTTAAAAACAAAGTAATTGAATTAAACTAAGACTTTAATCGATCTACACTATCAGTGTAAAGTTTTTTATACTGTCAACTATTCAAAAATTATGAGATAAATAACTTTTAAAATAGTTAAGATAAAAGTCAATCATTTAATTAGTATGTCAATTTTCTTATCGACTGATAGTTTACACTTTACACTAACATTGAATAGCTATTAAATCCTTAAAGTAATTCAATATTTATCATTTGTGAAATATTGTGTTTGGATAACTATTAATCCAATTCAATTTCAAAATGAATTCGAATTGCCTGCAGTAACAAATTCACACATTTATCGTAATTGCACAATCTACTATCATTGGATTTGTTTCTCTTACACTTTCAATCCTTGATTAGATTTGTCCAAAAAAATAGCAAAAAAAAATACAAGTTGAAAGAGATAGAAATAAGTTATAATCACCACACCGAGTAATTGTGATAAAAGGAGCTATTTGAAATTGTTTTAAACTAGAAAAATAATCGATTAATTCTTCAAGAATTTCAATTTTTTCAAAACAATGATCCAAACGAAACGTTTTAACAAAAAGTCATTTCTTATCCTCTCAAAACGGGTACATTTGCCGCAAAACACGTGGTTCTGAATTTCTTGAGAAGTCTATTAATGTCACGTTTTGATTGAACACCAAAAAATTGGAAGGGGGAAAAAACAAGAGGTGATGCACTTCTTGCACATGGCCGCCCTATCTTGAAGATAATAAATCAATTACACTATTCCTTGTTCCAAATAATCAAAACACTGACATTAACTAAATTAATTACATTATCGTTAAAATGAAACTTCGTAAAAGTTTATCCGCAAAAACATCAAACAAGACTTGTGTCTCCGGTATATAAGAATTAACGTAACTAAAATATTAGAGATTAAGCTAGCTAATCCAGCAAGCTGATTCTAATTGTAGTCAGTAATCGAGATCCTTGCGCTTCAGGTTCACATAGATACCTCTATTTGATTTTCGGGAACTATTAGTTAAAGTCAACAATGAACAACGTAAGAGCTAAACTGATTTCAAGGCCTCAGCCTTACTCTTTCACTCGACTTTATTATCACTTACATTACATTACGAGAAGTAAGAAACCCATCCACCATTTTTAAGATAATCGCAAAAGTTTAATATATCAGATATTAAAACGACATAAAACCACTTGAAATTCATCATAGCTCACTCGAAAAAGCGTTACATTTATACATACGTATCCATATTATTTAGACTGAAAAACAAATATATACCAATATACCTTCTACTGTATTAAAACCGTTGGTAGGATACAAGTTTCAACATCAATAACTCAGTACTCACTACAATAATATGGCAAACGAACGTCATCCATCTAAGTCATCATCCTACTAACACAAACAACCACCCAAGGTGAAGAAGCAACACAGCTGGACTTATATAGCAGAAGATTGATAGACAGGCTACTAGTGATTCTGCCTTGCCAGGTTTGTCATCTATGGAAACTGGATATACCAGAAATCTATTAATTTCAGAACAAAGCAAAAAGATGTTTAACGAGAAAGCATGTATATTTGTGCAACTCTATCCAGCCCAAGAGGGTTGGGAACCCGGGAAAGGATATACATTTCTGCATTAAGCATGGCTTGACTGATGCATCTTTAATATTTATCATGGTTTGGCTAATTTACACGTAAACTCGAGCTGTAACTTCCTTTACAATAATCTACTTTGTTAGCAAAGGGGGCACAAAAAATGTAATCTAGACAAGAATACTGCATTTCAAATTTATGTAATCTCGCACTAAAGCAACTGTCAAAAATCATTTAAAAGGAAATAATTTTAACCCACCAGCAGGTCGACAATTTCTGTACTATTATTAGGGAACCATAAAATGCCAACTTTTAAAAAGGGTTAAAATCTTATACAGAAAGTGAAGAATCTTAGTTATTACAATGATGTGGCAGTTCTTGTTTACTAATACTGTAAAAAATGTTACAATTCCAATTTACCAAATTCTTAACACAATACTTACGCTGATTGTTGGGTGCCAGCTTGTTGTATCAACTGAGAGTATATATATTCATCAACTCTCTGTTTTGCCAACGCCACCTGTTCAAAAATTCGAGTTTCATCAAAAAGTATGAAGACATTGTAGGCTGTAGCAGTCCAAAAGCAATAAACAACGGTTGAAAGAGCATGAACAGGTTTCACAAAGGTAGCACTTCGCCTATGATATAAAACTTCAACCAAATCGTTGTAATCCCCCCTCCAAAAAAACCCAATCAAATTAGCACTTTCATATCTCCCCCTACCCCCCCCCCCCAAGGGAAGCCCTAAGACCTGCAAAAGGAGGACCCTCCCTGATTTCATTGTTGTAAGAAACTAGAAATTTAGAACTAGTAATGAGTGAGAGAGAGAGAGACAGCGGGACATTGTAGCTAGACGCAGCCCCCTATCACCAGGGGGCTGTGGTGTTCAAGGTACACCCTATTTAGATAGTGGCTCCTAGCATCTTTAGGGTTAAAAATTGATGCCAGGCTTTTAACCCTTGGCGTCTCAATACCTATGAAGCAGAAGGGATCGATCTAACTGTCAAAGGAGAGAAAGTGAGATAGTAGTATGCATTCGAAAGGAAGAAAGTAGGCTTTCCAGAATGGTTCCCTAAACTGGTGGGGCTGGCTAACCTTTTGGTCACTAAGTAGTTCCTCGACGTCTGAAAGAGTTAGCCCAGCAGCCAAACATACACTTTGAAAGGGCTGTCTTATTCATATATTATGCAGTTACCCTCTAAAATAGACATTCACTTTAGACGACATGTAAGTCCTGATCTGAACCCCAGCTAAGGAAAAAGTATTAAGCAAAATGTCCACAAATTGATTTAGCACCCTGGTAGTCTAGTTTTCAATCTTAAGTCACGTTTCCACTCTCAGTTCAAGACTTCAAGCAAAAGATCCCAGCCAGAGCTAAGTGATAGAATGTACCAGCAAAAAGAAAAAATCTCAAACATCACACCCATCTTGCTTATTCTTCCAAAATCATTAGAAGACTAAATCAATAATAAATAAGATCACCTGTTCAGCACTACCACCGAATTGAATTTGCCTATGCTTCTGTTCGCCTTTTCCACCATAAACCTGCAACATTTTCCAATAGATGAAAAGATAAATCAGATGAAAACAATTCTGGGAATTCAATAATTCAATAATTTAATAATAAGAAACAAAGTAAAGAATATGATAAACAGAAGCTGAATTCAACAACAATCATGTTAAGAATAATGACATATATTCAATGTGCTAAATATATAGGGGTTCTCCATCTCTCTCTCTCAACACACGCACTTCTCTATATGCCTGACATAATTTTGGCAATCGTGTTATGGCCTACCAATCCTTTCCTATTTCTCTCTTAACGTGGTGGTATCGGTAGCTATAGAGAAAGAGAAAGCCCTAACTCTTTTCCTCATAAAAAAGAAAGCAAAACCTTTCCCCTTCTTCACGTCGTCCCCTCTCTCTCACCTGTAGATGACTGTTTCACACACACACACATATGCCTGGCATAATTGTGTCAATCGTGTTATGGCCTACCAATCCTTTTCTATTTCTCTCTTAACGTGGTATCAGTAGCTATAGAGAAAGAGAAAGCCCTAACTCTTCTCCTCATAAAAAAGAAATCAAAACCTAATTTTTCCCCTTCTTCACGTCACACCCCCCCCCCTCTCTCTCCCTCTCTCACCTGCAGGTGACTTTTTAATGGCTGTACTGTGAGTCTTCACCCACATATGCGAGTAGCTCCAGGCTACCTATGCAAGGTGGACGATCAGATCCACTGTGGTAGTTGGTCGCACTTTCAAGCACTGTCTGTGATTGCCAGTAATATTATCGGCGATGTTTGTGACCAGAGACATGTTTTCCGGCAGCAGGTGGTGTTTTCCAGTGCTGTATGAAGTGTTTTGGATTCTCTGGGCAGGTATGATTCCATGATTCCTCCTTCAAATGTTTTCTCCTCCTTTGTCTGGTTTCCTTCTTCAATGGCAGTCAATAATGGCAAGACCGTTGAGAACAATCGTGGGACAGAAGAAAAAAAAAAATAATGCTGCTGGTGACTGGAAAATTGAAACAATAACCTCTCAAATAACTGATTGGATTTCGACTGGAAGGTAGAATTATCTCCAATGGCTGTGCATGCTGTTATTTGAATGGTATTGTTCAGTTAAACCATCTCTCTGAAGATCCTCCTAATATAAATAAAACATTTTGAGACTAGGAAACAGTGGCTTCTTGATGACTATAAGTTGTATAATTAGATTGAGAAGTTGGTGTCTGAGTTGGTTTGGGTCGCTACCAATAACTTGGTAACTGACTCGCCTACTTCAGTCCCAATCATCTACTACTGCCACATTGGCCTAGACAGGTAATCCTACAGCATCTCTCTCTACCACCTCTCGCCACTTGATCATTCATGAGTGATAGACCATATGATTGGTGACACAGGTAATCTTCCCTACTTTACTCTTTCCTCTTCCTTACTCAGTGAGTCAGTATGACGTTAGCTGATGACTCTGCTGCTACCACAGGCAGAAGTGGTATATCTCATCCCACTGAGTCTCTAACCTTATCCTCGGTTTGAAGTTTGTCTAAGTTCCCCTATAATTTGTTATCTGGCAGTAAACTTACCTCATTTCCTCAATTGTGCTTTTCATTTTTATCCTTCTTACTGTGTCTTTCAGGATATTGACTGGAAGCAGATTATTGGTAGAGGTCAAGTCTAGTGGTTTATACATCTTGGATACCTCACAGTTTGTGCCACACTCTGTTGCTTGTATTGGTGCTCGTGACCCTTCCATGCTTGTATTCTCTATTTTTCAGCCTTTTGTGATGAAGTGTGTGTTTGGGAAAGCTGAAAAAAATAGATTATGCTGATAATCGATTATATGTATAATCAATTATTGTGATAATTGATTATAATTGGAATATGTTATTGTTTGGGTATGTTTGATGAAAAGCGATTTTAAGATAATCTATTTCTCTTGGGTGGTGCAAAAAAATCACTTTTACATAGTAAATTACGAAAAAGGGTATGAAGTTAGTTGTATAATTTAATAATATTTGTTTGGATGTTAGTTTTGTAGGGATAAACAGGGAAGAAAGTTTTGAGAATGAAAAATAATCAAATAACAATCTTAAGCTAAAACAAGTTAGAGTATGTTTGGGAAAGCTAGAAAAAATAGATTATTCTGATAATCGATTATTAAGATAATCGATTATAATCAGAATCTGTTTTTGTTTGGGTATCTTTGCTGAAAATCGATTTTAAGCTAATC
Source organism: Ammopiptanthus mongolicus (assembly GCA_039655645.1). NCBI lineage: Eukaryota > Viridiplantae > Streptophyta > Magnoliopsida > Fabales > Fabaceae > Ammopiptanthus > Ammopiptanthus mongolicus. Next base: position 82,823,842 of record CM077346.1, on the reverse strand, counting down.
TATTTCGTTTGGATGGTGCAAAAAAAATCACTTTTACATAGTAAATTACGAAAAAGGGTATGAAGTTATTTTTATAATTTAATAATAATTGTTTGGAAGTTAGTTTTGTAAGGATAAAAAGGGAAGAGAGTTTTGAGAATGAAAAATAATCAAATCACAACAATCTTAAGCTAAAACAAATTAGATGACATAAAACAGCTTTTTTCCCCCAAAAAAAGTTCTTTTTATAAATTTAAGCTAATTGCCGAACATGATAGATTATGTATGAAACAACTTTTTAGCCAAAAAAACAGCTGAAATGGGAAAAATCAATCTTTCCCAAACATGCTCTAGATGACATAAAACAATTTTTTCCCCAAAAAAAGCTTTTTTATAAATTTAAGCAAAGTGCCAAACAATTTAGATTACTTTGAAAACAGTTTTTTGGGGATAAAATAGCTGAAATCTAAAAATTTAAGTTGTCTCAAACATGCTCTAAAACACAACTTGGGTGTCCTATTCGTATCTTATGCAATGACAATGCTAAAGAATATTTCTCCACTACATTTTCTACTTTTCTTTCAAAGTAGGGTGTCATCCATCAGTCCTTTGATGTCGTCACTCCTCAACAAAATAGGGTGGCAGAACATAAGTATGTATTGTCATTTGCTTGAGACAGCTGGAGCCTTGTTACTTAACATGCATGTTCCTAAGGTTTTTTTGGCCTGAGGCTGTGGCAAACGCCTACTACTTGATTAATCATCTTCCATCCTCTGTCCTTGATGGTAATATTACTCAGTCATTTTCCCTCACACACCTTGTTTCCTCTACCTCCTTGCATTTTTTGCAGTACTCAAGAAAAATAACATATGTTCAATGTGCTAAACGTATAAGGGTAATCTAGTCTTTTAGGTATTATGCCAGATGCAATTGTGTTACGGCCTACCAATCCTTTTCTATTTCTCTCTTAAAAAATCATTTAATTTATATCATATATAATGGAATACACAATCATGGAACTTATAAAATGCCAACAATAAAATCTAAGTTTATTTATCAATTACTTACAGCTGAAACAGATCGAGTGACCAAACATGCTAATGCTATTATAAAAAGTTAACTGTAGTCAGAATATCCTCAAGGGCTTTGCATAATATTCATTCAAGTAATGCAGAATTATCTTCTCTTGGTATATTTTTTACTAATGCATATCTTTTATGTGGTGCACTGAAAAGTTAACATAGATCCAACAACCTTGTTCCTTGCAAAAAAGGTAAAAGAATAAACAAATAAGGTCCAGTATATCAGTGTCTTATGTTTTAAAAAAAAATTCCTAACATGGTTTCAAACACAAATATATTCTCTCCCCTTTGCCATACATATTTCTGATCCTGTACTAATATCAAACTTAGTGGCACTTTAACATGAATCCAAAAAGTGAAATAGACCTATAGGGCACCGATATTCTAATTGATCACATATTTCAGCCATGGCTGTGCTTCAACCCAAGAAAAAGTAGAAGACTAACCTTGATCATTGCTCCAGACTCATTTCTGATCCTTGATATGTTCGAGCCGCACCTGCCGATCAACCCACCGACCATTGTTTCCGAAATCAGCATCTCGAATGTAACATAATCAACTGCAAGATTGGTTGTCCTAGAGATGAAGTGGTTGTAAGACAATATTCAAAACTTGATATAACTGCTAAATGGCAGCAAAATGTTGTTCTAATATAGAAAACATTAAATAACCTGAAGTTGGGTCAAGATATGGTTGGGATGGTCGAATTGCAGCATAATTGTACGTTGGGCTAATTGAAATCACTTGTCTCGGAGGGTTTTCCCTAAACAAATTTTGAGTTGATATATAGGTTTAGACAAAATTACGATATAAATTTCAAAAGTAAATTGGACCGAGGTTCAAAATCTATACAAAAGTTCACTAACAAACCTTAGCTGACAACCTATCTCCTCCAAAGCCTTCATTACTGTGGGAACATCTCCTGACAACTAGATTCAACAAGGACGTTGACAAAAAATTAGCAGTATATTTAAAGCATCAACAAAAGAAGATAATAGCAAGAATGTGCAAGAAAAACATCTAGAAAATTTGAATCCCCGTATGAATAGGTATAATCAGCATGTAAGCTGATCTAATTCAAATTCCCAAATCAGCTTCAAGACACTTGCTGGACAAGTCTTAAAAGTTCATCTGGTAAATTACAGTAAAATAAACAAAAATCAGCAAGAAAATTTTTCTCATTCATTAAAAGAAAGAGAGAGAGAAGGAAAGAAAATTGATTCGAAATCTACACTTTAGTGTGGAAAACTGACAAGTCTCAACAAATACCTACAACTCTTAAAAGCTGTTTTATAGTATTCAAATTCATTAGTAACCAAAAAAGTGCATATTAAGTGCCATATTTTTTTAAACACTTAAGTTGTCCTTTTGGCTGTTGCATGGTGTATATAGCACATTAATGTGTTAAGTTTGTAGATCAGAAGATTTATCTACAAAAAGAAATTTTATATCCAAGTGGTTTTAGCAGCCTTGGTATGAAAATAGGAGGGAAATTATCTTCAGATTAAATAGAAAAATGATATGGACTGTGATAGGTACGGATCAGAATAGCAATAAACAGTAGAAAAATGATTATTGATAATGCTCAGAATACAAGTAATTGTTTCTAGGCTCTTCGAGAGAGACCTAACTCTCCCCAAACTCTCCAAAACTCGCTAATCAATTGCTCTCCATCTCTTCTTCTCTACCCCTATTTATAGAATTCTAACCAATTAACTGATTCTAACTCTTACTACTTTATTAACAAGGCCTGCTAACAAAACAGAGGCCCATTAATATTTCTTGTCCTAATTAGGGCCTACCTAACAATACTCTCTCCCTAAGCATTCACCTTGTCCTCAATGTGAACAGTTTGTGTTAGCTGGAAACAACTACCCATCGGGAACCCACAGTTGGGAGCCTAATAACCAAGCGACAGATGAAGTATACAAACATCCACCCGGGTCCCATTGATCTTCTTCACTGCCCACAACTGCCTGTGAAAGGTTGACTGCAAACCTGACCAGATTTTCTCTAACAACCTCTTTTCACAGTTGCTGTATGTTGCTGAATTGCATGATGAAAGGACATGCTACCCACAGTAATGCACGAATTTGTTTGATAGTATACAAGATGAAGGACCTTGTATAAATCCATTGAAGAACAGGGAGGCAGGAGTCAAGTAGTTTAACAGCGCTCTTACGTCCAGGACCAAATCTTCCTTAGAATATTTGCAAGGGTTTTGCACCCACGTGTTGGTGTTTGGCCCCCCTTCTTGGGCACCCACTAGAGGCATCCCGCTGAAATGTCTCCAGGGCAACCTTAACCCCCCTTCACCATGGGTACTAGTACTAAGATACAATTGGGCTGGTCCCATTAGAGCAAAGGTTTGCTGGGAATTCATTCTTGCACTTGCTGTTGTTGACTCCTGAACTGTGCCACTAAGCTGGAGTTGCGGAACGGCCACCATCTCCGCCATTAGAGTGGCACCGGCCACCGCCTAATGCTGATGTTCCAACGGTTCCGTAACCAACTGTTTCCTTCATGGCATTGCTGCTGGTTGGGGTGTGCAGTGCGGGGCCCATCACTTCCCTCGTCACAGCCTCTAGCACATCATCCGCCGCTGTATGAGGACCTCGGTTCCGCGGTTCTGGTGGTGGTTTCTTGACTGGACCACTTGTGACAATGCCGATTTTTGTGGTCGAAGCGGACCTGTTATTCTCAACCCCCTCTTGCTTCGATGACTCGTTCTCCTCCGTTGCGGGGCTATGACGCACTAACAACGACGTTAGTCGATCTGCGCTAAACTAATCCCGCAACCTTGCCATCCTCCTTTTCAATCTTTGCAATTTTCTCCCCACCCTTGCAGGTTCTGTATTGTTCCCCTTCCATCTCTTAAGTCATATTGTTTTCATTCTTTGAAACTTCTGTTTGCTCTTCCTGTATGAGAAACAATTCGGGTTTTGGTTCCTCAATGATCATTACCCACTCAGGTTTTGTTTCTCCCCTTTCTGTTTCTTTTTCACCCCCCAAGATCCTCGTTCTTGATCCTCAACCCTTCCTCTGTATTTTCGTTTCTTGGTCCCACTGGTTCTGTCCTTGTGTCTTCCTCTCCCGAATCCACAAGTTTACCTCTTCCCAGTTCATTTCGAAAATCCTGAAGCTGTTCCCCGAAGATCGTCAAATATCTTCAGCTGGGCTTCTTCCCTTTCTGCTTGTCGCCTTTCTTCCTCCCTCCAACGTCTTTCTTCCTCTTTGAAATGCCTTTCTTTTTCCCTCCAACGTGCGCATACCTCCTGCCACTCTTCAAGAATCTTAACTTTCTCCAATCTTGCCTCCATTCTTGATCAAATGACAAACTTCTCCCAGGGCTAAACTCTCCCAAAAGGCCAAAACTCACTAATCAATAATTCCTCCCTATATTCTTCTCTACCCCTATTTATAGAATTCTAACAAATTAACTAATTCTAACTACTTACTACTTTATTAACAAGGCCTGCTAAGAGAACGGAGGCCCATTAATATTTCTTGTCCTAATTAGGGCCTACCTAACATTCAATTAGACAGAATATCATCAACTCTTTACAAGATTATAGCATGATTTGAACATGGATACTATTAATACTTATACACTTAAGAGAATGTACCAACACTTTTGAGGCAAGCATTATTTCATCATAACTGTTACAAGACTGGTAACATCTTTAATTTGTTAGCCCATTTTGTACATTTAGCTGTGAAAGTTGTTAATCAGGCATAGTACATGAAAATTCAAATATAAAAATAAGTTCCTGGTCATCTTTGTTAAAAGTCACAATAATAGTGAAAGCAAAGTACATAATAGTCTAGACTCTAGAAATAACTAAAATATTTCATAGTCAAAACTGATGAGCATCATTTTAGACATCACACCTGTACTATTCTATCAGATTCATGGGCAGAAGCACATAAAGGCAACTGGTTTGGTGCAAGAACTGTAATCATGGCACCAGAGGAGTTCCTCAACTTCTCAATGTTTTGACCAGACATCCCAATCAATCCACCTGCCTGGGACCCAGCAATCAAAAGTCTTATTGTATTGGCAGCAACATGTCCTGCAGTAAGTTTTGATGCATCAAGACTGCTATCATCTTCCTGTAATATGGAGCATTAACTTTATTAGTTCATCTAGAAGCAGCAACAAACAAAAATAACACCCAACATGGCCACTTGAATATTAACTTAAGCCTCTCAAATAGCGGTCTATAAAAAACTAACAGTGGCCATGTGCCTATCATAATTACAGGATAATGAATAGGTTTAAGACCTCTAACCAGGTCACAACAATCTTCAAAGCTCATGTCTAACTATGCATTTTATAGTAAGTATGTGAGTAAAAGGTATAAAAATGTTCAATCAATCAGTACCATCTTACCTTTAAAATTAAATTGGCTATTTGCTCTAGAGCTTTCTCTGCATCAGTAACATTTTCATCGTTGTCTTTGGAGCTAATAATGATAACACGTTCTTCATGTCTCTGCCCAGAAGAAAAACATGAGATCAGATTCAGTAAATACCAGTTAGTCTGAATAATAACTAGACACATTTATCTTAAATTAGTTAACTGATCATAAACTACAAAGCCAATTTAAGCACTTCAATAAAAATATTATCTTTGACCTTTCACTAATAATCAGCAAAACTGAATGATATTTACATCATTTGACACATGCGTGACATGATAATATTGACAGAAGTTAGGAAGTTAATTAAAATAAGGATAGAGTAGTAGGATTTCTTATTCTTTTTTTGAAATAAACATCCACATATAAGATATTCGGATAAGGATAAGGATTATAGTAGGCAAGACTTATGTGAGAGAAATATTCCACACTTCTGTCTATATATTGTAGTTTCCGTTGACAATAATAATACAACAAATTCTCTCCTTTTCTCTATATGCTATCATAGCTCCAGAAATTATTGGAGCCTGGTGAAAACAGGGTCATGACAGGAGCCAACTGTCCACCATCCTTATGAGTAGCAGTTGATACCAGTGTAATTAAAACCGAACCAGTCATCGACTCGGTCAAGACACTGGGTTAATGGGTCACTAGTTGAACCGGATGAACCAGTGTATATCAAATTTATAATAAAGATTCCTATATATATTACTTATCTCACAATTAAACTCAAATATGATGGTAGCGCAGTGGCATTACTGCATTGAGGGGAATCTGAATACTTGTGTTCGAACCCTCCCTTTTGCATTTTGCTAGATTATTCTGAATTTCATTTGATCTTGCAGAGCGTGCTTCGCATTCAATGCGCGTGAGCTCGGAAAGCATGCGCCAGCACAGCAAGAAGCAGACCTTGAACAGCGCACAGATATGTCCGAGTCACCCGGTTCAACCACGGTTTGATGATATTAACTCCGGTTCAAGTGCTTATGCAGTCAGATATGTTAACCGGACCGGCCATGGGCCCGGTTTCCGGTCTAACCGGTCCGACCGGCCGAGCCGGTCTGGTTTTTATAACACTGGTTGATACCTGATAGTACTCATGGGGCTGACCAGAGTCCTGCCACCATGGCAACTGGGGCTGATTATTCATATTCCACCGCAACCAACAGTATTCAATTGACTGCTCACAAATTGAATGGTAAAACATAGACTGTGAAACTTGAAATTGATAGAAAGGGTAAATTAGGATTTAGGACATTTCAATGGCAAAGTTAAACAACCAGCAAAGGATGACCCTATGCAACGTGGATATCAAGAAACTCCATGGTGATTGAATGTTAGTAAATTCCTCAAGAGGAAAACTATTTCTATTCCAACCAATAGCAAAGGAGGTACGGGAAGATGTCAAAGATACCTACCCTGACTAAGAAAATAATCCCCACAATATTTTTTCTCTCAGCTTTCTCAGCTACCAAACAGATTCCACAAACAGTATACATCAATCTAACTACCCAAAAGCCCCAAATCCAAATTACATATAGGGGTGCTTGGAAGACCTTATAGAGAGCATATTTAAGCTCATAAGAATAACTTATGCAAATGAAGTTATAGAGCTTAGGAAAATAGTTTATAATCACTTTATAAGCTCTTTTTAGATTCAATAAACTTGTCAGAGAAGCTTATTTGTTTTTAGCTTATTTAAAAAAATTATTGAATAAACGTTTAATTAAGCTTTACCTAGAATTTTTAAAACACACCAAAACACACACAAAAAATCCATCATTTTTTCCCTCTCAGCTACTAAACAGAACTACAGATGCCACAAACATAAAAAACATCAATTTAACTCCCCACAAGCCCCAAAACCCAAATTAAATACAGAAGGTTGAACTTCAACCCAAAATTAAAGCAAAAAATCTAAAAATAAAAGAAATTCCCTAACTTTTTCTCTCGCTTTCTCAGCTACCAAACAGATTCCACAAACAATAAACATCAATCTAACTCCCCAAAAGCCCCAAATCCAAATTACATATAGGTGTTTGGAAGAAATTATAAAGAGCTTATTTGGACCTATAAGAATAACTTATGTAAATAAACTTTCTTATGAAAATAGTTTAAAATCATTTTATAAGCTTTTTTTAGCTTATTTCAAATTACGAAAATAAACTGTTTTTAACTTATTTTAAAAAAACTTTTTGAATAAGCGTTTAATCAAGCTTATTGAATACTCTGCCTAGAATTTTTAAAACACAAAATTAAAACAAAAAATCCATCATCTTTTCCCTCTCAGCTACTAAACAGAACTAAAGATGCCACAAACATAAAAAACATCAATTTAACTCACCACAAGCCCTAAAACCCAAATTAAATACAGAAGGTTGAACTTCAACCCAAAATAAAAGCAAAAAAATCTAAAAAAAAAAAGAAACTCCCTAACTTTTTCTCTCACTTTCTAAGCTATCAAACAGATTCCTTCGAAAAAATAAACCCTAATCACGAACTTACAGCAATGGCATCGGCGATTTTGATTGTCGCCCTGGTCTCTTCTCGAATCCTCTGTATCCGGCAACCTTCCTTTCCGATCACCTTCCCGATCTGCCGCGACGGCACGACGATCCTGAATATCACGTCCTGGCCCTTGACGCGCTTCGCCGCGGAAAGCTCCGCCTCGTCAGCGGTGCCCGGGGCCTCATCCTCGCGGCGGCGCTTACCAGATGAGGCGGGGTTTCCGGCCGCGGCGGCGTCTTGGACGGAGAAGGGGATCTGGAGGGGAACGTGAAAGGGCATCTGCATGGGGATGGGCATGGTGGGCATCTGCATCTGCATGTGCATGTGCATGGGGAAATGCATAGGGATTTGTTGAGCCATTGGGTTCGGCTGTGGAACCATGGGGTTTATCGGAATTTGACCTTGCTGCGACATTCGTGATGGTGGTCTTTTTTTTAGAGAGGTTACGGAGCTGAAAATGGGTTATAAGTTTTGAAGGGGAAAGAACACATAGGGTTTTGTCGGTGTGGATTTACCAACATGCCCTTTAATTTATTTTATTTTAATTCATTTTTTATAATTATACCAAAAGTTTAATTATTATTATTATTATGACTAAAGTTTTTTACACTGTTAATCAATGATGATATAAGTGAATTTTAAGATAGTTAGGTTAAAGTCAATTTTTTTACTAATGTATCAATTTATGATTAATTGACTGTATAAAAAATCTTTTTACTTATAATACATACCAATTAAATTCTTATAATAAATACTCTTTCTGGTATTTTAAAAAAATAAAAATAATTATGTCAAAAAAATATAAATAAAAAGAATAATTTGATATGTTTTTAATAAAAAAATGAAAACAAAACAAATATTTTATAATAATATAATATTTGTAGTCTCACAAAGTGTGTCACATCCATATGTTAAGGATGGATTCTGATTGGTCAAGAAACAGTATCTCTCATTATTAATTATTGGATGTTTAAATCAATTGACGGGTCAGAATCATTGCACAACATTTTCTCACACTTTGTCAAGTCAATATCCAATTGTACTCATCATATGTGTGAATAATTGTAGCTATCTTTTGGCTTTTTTTTTTTTTTTGCGTATTCTTAAATGTTACTTTTGGTATTAGTAAGTAGGAGTCTTTGCCGATCAGTTTTAATCATTTTTGAATTAAAAAGTCATCCGATCTAAAGATTGCAACAACCTTTGATTCAGATCGGTTTGGATTGTTTCCTTAAACAAATCTGAACCAATCCAATCCAATTAAATATAGTTCGGATTAGATTTGATGATTCGATTTTTACCAACACATCCTTATATAGATATTACGTCAAAGAACATACTACAAACTCAATTGAATAAAACATTAAACATATATATATATATATATATATATATATATATACACACGTTCAATCAGTTTGTTCATACATCCATGTAACCTCGTTTCATACATCCAGTTCCACAACATCAATGTATATATAGCAAAAAGAAAGTTGGCTTAATTGCATTTTTGGTCCCCCAAGTAGTACGAATGTGCAATTTTAGTCCCTCAGATTTTAATTGCGTCAATTGATCCCCCAAGTATCACGATTATGCAATTTTAATTCCCCAGGTTTCAACTGTGCCAATTGGTTCCCTAGGTGTCACGATTGTGTAATTTTGGTCCCCAAGTATCACTATAGTGTAATTTTTAACGCTAGTAGTCTACTTGACCCACGTAAGACTGATTTGGTGCTTAGTGAGGTCAACTTGGGAACTAACGGGGCATTCTTATGTGGCATCATTGGCATCTCACACGCTTTAATAGTCTAATGCACATCACTAAGTGACACATATGAATGGCATGTAAGATGTCAAATTGGTCTCACTAAGTGTCAAATCAGTCCCACATGTACTTCATACGTTATTGACGTTAAAAATTGCTCAATCGTGATACTTGGGGACCAAAATTGCACAATCGTGATACTTAGGGACTCAATTGGTGCAATTGAAACTCGAGGAACCAAAATTGCACAATCGTGATACTTGGAGGACCCAATTGACATAATTAGAATCTGAGAGACTAAAATTACACAATTATGATACCTAAGAGACCAAAAATACAATTAAACCAAGAAAGTTTTGCATAGTCAAGAACATTTCACCATCCCACTGATAAAATATATAGCAACAAGACACACGGAATCCAAGTTCCAAAGTATAACTTTTTACATCGTGAAACAACATATTAGAAATGGTGGCTTCTAGCATAAAGCACTTCACAATGTGCTACATCCATGTAGCACTAAATTGACCCATAATAGTAGGTTTCCCGGTTTTTAGCTTTTAATTTTTATTTATATTAGATATTCCATTTTTATCCTCATCTTCACCCTTCTGCCCCTGCCCCTCCACTGCCGTCCACCATGACTGGTTCACTCTGAACCTAGCTTGCAAACACATGTGACACCACATGGTTAAGCTACTCTCCCTTTCCCTCTCAAGACCCACCCTCCGGCGCGAGCCACCGCTGCCGCCGCAAGGTCCTATCTCCCCTTTCCCTCTTTGTCCCGGTCTCTCCATCCTCTCAGCTTCTCGATCTCTCCAACCATCTCGATCCCAAGGCATCGCCGTAGAGGACCACACAGAGGCACCACCGCACCATCGCAAGGACCACCGCCCAGATCTATGCCGATCTTAAACCTGTAACATACATCTGCATATCTACTAGTGGAAAAACATCATTGTCGTCTTTTCCTAAGCCACCGTTGTCCGACATCGAGAAGCAACACCCCCTGGACAACATCGGAGGAGGATCCAAGCAGCAAGGAAGAGGTCAGCCAAAAGCCAAGGACCAATTTTCATTTTCGAAGCAGAAGGGTCGGTTCTAGAAGCTTCTGTAGGAAGCGCCGGTGAAGGGAGGGATTGGTTGGAGGATAAAGTGGTCATTTTCATTTTTCTTTGTTACCTGTATTACTAGGTAAAAGTTAAATTTTTTTTTTTGGACTAACAAATCTAGATCATTGATTATTTTAATATTATATCCAACGGTTTAAAATCATTCACGATGGAAAAAATGGGGAGTACAGCGATGTATCCATAAACCATCCACTTCATGCTAGAATCCACCAGTAGAAATACGAAGTCTAACAAATGACAAATTTTGTTATCTGGAAGTTTTTTTGATCAACCTATCTGGAAGTTTAAAAACGCAATACTTGCTCGATCTACAAGTGAAAACATTTTCTACCAGATGCATGCATCACTTCAAATGTTACCTACATGTTCAGAAAAACAGGATCATACTCCCCGAGTTACAGTTTAGACAAACACGTTACCTGCGTCAGTTCAAATGAATCAAAATGTGGATATGTAGAAAATAAGTGCAAATGCAGCAAGAGAAACTAATCAGACTCAACATAAATACAATAGGTAAATATGATCAATAAAAATGCATAAAATTAATAATCAATATGAATGAGAAAATTAGACAAAAACAACGGTAATAGAGTTTAATAAATAAAAAAATAAAAAAATACCTAGTTCAAGTTTTTTCAAGATTATGTTTGATTTGCTATAAAATGAGGCACAACATAGTACAAAACAAATTACTTCATATTTGATTTTAAAATTATTTATGGGACCGTACAAAAAATGAGGTAAGAGACAACACAAAAACATGATAAATTGTTACCCACTTAATTAAGGGACAAAAAATTGTCCATGCACAATCTAAATGAAATCTCAAAACTACCCTTCCCTCTCTCTTTTTTTCCCCACGATCTTCCCCCTAAAAATAATTGGGACATACTAGCAGGGTACATCTTCCACACGTCTCATCTTCACATTCACGTATATATAATAATATAAACTGTTTACGTTATTTTTTTGTTTTGACAATCGTTTATGTTATTAAATATTATATAAAATAATCTTATATATATAATATATAATATTATAATTACATTATAATATAATATATATTACATAAAATAATTTTATATTATATTATATTATATATATATATATATATTATCACAAAGAGTATTGTAGTGAGTTTAACATTATTTTGTTTGTTCTGTCCATTGTCCACCAAACACCATATAAGATAAAAAGTTATCCAGTAACTTGTAGGTTTGTCTTGTACTATCCTGGTTGTCATGTGCTTCAGTGTGTATCAAATGCACCCTAAGTCTTTCATGAGCTCTTCAACATCTCTTGACAATGGGGAGGATTGAAACCAATTTTGAGTACAAATTAAAGCTTCAACTGTCTTACCCAATGGGTGTGGCTCTCTTGGTTGCGCAGGCCGAGCTTGTGGGGAGGATCGCGGTTAGGGATGATAATGGGTAATGGACCCAATGGGTACCTGCAAAAATTATGCATGATAGGTAGGATAATTGAGTAAATACTCAATTTGGTCCCCGAAATTGTAGGGTCGTATCAATTTAGTCCCCAACATTATCAATATTCCAAAATGATCCTTGGAATTTCAAAATGTAGCAAATGCATCCCTGACATTATTCACTTAGTTTCAAATGCATCCCTGACATTACCAACTTAATGTCATTATAGTCCATGCAAATATCAACGGAGGGACGAATCTGATTAACTTTCTGCAATTACAGGGATCATTTTGGAATATTGATAATGTGGGGGACTAAATTGATACGACCCTACAATTTCAGGGACCAAATTGGGTATTTACTCGAGGATAATTACCCGCTTAATGGGTATATGTACAGGTACGGGTAATTACCCGCAAAATTGAGCCGGTATAGGTGCGAGTACTGGTACTCTAGTACTCACCCCGCCCCATACCTGCACTCATATATATATATATATATATATATATATATGGGGATCAAGTTACTTCAAATCATCACTCTTCATTTTATTGTAATTCAATGAAAATTAAGTTATTTCTTTAATGAATTAATATAGGTTATTTGTTTACAATAAAATGAAGGGTAAGGATTTAGAGTAACTCTTTTATAGTTATTCTTGGAGTAACTTGATCCCCACTATATATATATATATATATATATATATATATATATATATATATATATATATATATATAGTATAAAATTTAAGAAAATAAAAAACTTAAACCTAGTTAACTAGTTTCCTTATTCCTTTTTATCGTAACTCTGGATCTGAACTCTCCTCTTCGTTTCATATTGTTCGAATTTTATGTCACTCCTCCTGGACTCTCATTGCTGCCACAGTGCCACTCTCGATCTCTCTCTAGTCTCCATTCGACAGTTCGAGTATTCGACCCTTCCAAGCTTAGATATATGATGATATATATTTGTAATATGAGAACATACTAAATTAGCCTAATTTGTATTATATACTTATATTCTCCTCTTTTGTCTTTTGATAGTACAAATTTCTTATCCTATTTTCAAACATCCATAAATTTCTTATATTAAAGTGCGGGTAATGAGTGCAGGTATGGGTACTTAGATACCCAACGGGCAAGGGTACGGATATTAAAGTTTTTACCCACGCGGGTATGGGTCCGGGTACAGATACTTTTTTAAAACGCCGGTATGGGGACGGGTACTATAGTACCCTACCCATACCTACCCATTGCCATCCCTAACCGCGGTTCGAATCCCACAAAACACATTCTTGGGGAGGGGCGAAGAACCTTAACTGTGACTAAATACCCGAGCGAAGATTAGTTTCGTAGCGGATCCAAAGGATTTAAGCTTGTGGGGATACTTTGTGGATCTACTGGAAAGCCAAAGGCCCTAATTACGGTGGGTTCCAACCAAATAAAAGCTTCAACTGTCTTTGGTGTAAGGGAGCTCTTGTAACAATTAAGCACTTTACCTTTGGTGCTGAAAGCAAACTCTGAAGCAACAGTAGAAACATGCATGCTAAGTCTCGAAGCGTCTGATTGAGCTTATTACCCTAAGTTTTGCTAATAAACAAACATTTAGAGATTGATTTAAATGAACCACGTAATATCTGCTGATATGTATATTAAGTGTGCAAATATAAGCTCTTACTGACAAAGAACTTGAATCTCTGAAAAGAAAATATAATGCTCCAAACGTGTGCTTAGTATGTTAGATTGAACAACACTTATAAACAAGTGTTTTGGTAACAATACTTAAGTTACCAGCATAAAGAACAAGTGTCTAGTGAGTTGGAAAACTCAAAGACCAAAGGCAATTGCAAGCATCTAATGAAGTAAGATTCAAGACTGAAGGAAATCTCAAGCGTCTAGTGAGTTAGGTAACTCAAAGACAAATGAAGAAGATTTCAAGTGTCTAGTGAACTTATTCACTCAATTCAGAAAAGACTTAAAGCATCTAGTGAAGTAGACAACTGACACATGAAGATTCAAATACTAAAGAAGTCAACAAGTCAATGAACAAAGGAATAAACAATTGATATATTCTAAACCTCGTTGCACTCCTTCTGAAGTGCAACAAAAAGTGTTTTTCATCTGACAAAGCACAGTGAAGTACAAAAGAAACAACCTGTGCTGGTAAACGACAAAAGCAACTCTACTGAACAACTCCGATGATTCTGTAAGTCAAAATAAAGAAGACATGAAGAATTGAAGAGCACGAACACTAAAAATATTCAAGTCATTACTCTGCACAATCAATTCTTTCACTCATTCATTTATTTCTTCTCTCAATCGTTGATATTTGTTAGAGAAGTTAATACGCAGTCTATTCAAACTTCATTGTTATTCACCTTCTGCGTGTTATCTTGAAAGACATGCAGTTTGTATTCCAAGCACATTAAATTCTACTCTTCGTGAGTGTTAGAGCCTGGAGGAGATTAGGCGATAAAAGAATACTTGTTGAGCCTAAAGAGGCTAGGTGTGCAAACAACACTTGTGCTTTCTTATTGAGCCTGAAGAGGCTAGGTTGCAAATAATACTTGTAACTTCATCAGTTATAATTGAATTCTTGGTTAAGTCAAGGACTGCAAGATTGAGGATGGACCAATATAATTGCTTTGTGTGATTATCTCTTTCCTAAGCTTTTAATATTGTTTTATTTGCTTAACTATTATCTATCATGGGGTTAAACTGTTTATCTAAACAAGTCTTTGTTTTAATCAAAGTTGTTTTAAATCTCTGTGTTTTGAACACCTGTCTTGCAGAAGTTGTGAAAATCTATAGACGCATCTGTAAGCTGTTTTAAGCGTCTGCTCCTTCGTTTTGCGAAAAGAATTTATGTTTCATAAAAAACTTTAGGTAAACACAATTCAACCCCATTCTAGTATTTACTTTGGTTATTTCAAGGCATGGCCAATACATCTCTAGTTATTTGACCAAGAATAGGATATTTGGTGAAATTCACCTTCCACCAGTTCAAGATTTCAAAACTAGTATAACTTTTCTTTTCCAAACGCTCCATGAGAAACAAATCCACCCAATTTTTATTCATATTCTCATTATGATTAACATCATTCTCAAATTCCATAGCAAATGAAATGTTTGTGCATCAAGTTCTACCATTTCCATTGCACGAGAGGATTGTGTAGAATTTTTAGACTGACCTTGATTAATGAAAAGCCTATACGAAATGAAACTTGTTTCAAGGATCAAGTACCACAACAATAAAAATCAACATATTCAAACTTTTAATGTTCCCTCAATTACTTATCATATTTAGCTTTCATTTTTACAGTCATGCTTCCAAGCGATGTGTCATAACACTATCCATTTTTCAAATGTAGTTATTATCAAACAATGCTCATTGAAAAATTGTGAAGAAATTGCAAACGTTGAACCTGACACCTTCTTATTGATATCTAATTTTTTTTCAGAAATCTGACAAAGCATCTTGCAATATCCCCATCATCATTATATGGGATACCACCTTGCATCATCTCAAATTCAGAACACATCTCACCAAATCTCTTAAATGCCTTTTGAAACTTCAATGCACTTTCAAGCATGATGTGGGTGGAACTCCACCTAGTGGGAACATCCAATTGCACAAAACATTTGTCTTGTATCCTAATTTTCTTAATGCAAGTTCTAAACTTATCCATGCGACCACGAGATGCATAAACATATCTAAATACATTCCCAATTTTCCTAATTGAAGATTGCTTGTCCTTCAATTCATCATTGATCACAAGATTTAAAATATGTACATAACATCTAACATGATGTTCTCCTTTTAATGGACATGAATTCCAAACCTCCATTCCACTTTTCAAGTAAGAGATTGCAACATTATTTGAGTTAGCCTTGTCAATTGTGATGGCGAAAACTATACATATAAGCCAACTCTACTAGCATTTTTCAATTTTTCTGCAAATTTTTTCTCCCATGTGATTCTTAATTAGACAAAAAATTAAGAATCCTTTTTTGCAACATCCAATCTTCATCAATGAAATGCGTAGTAAGATAAACTAATTCGAATTTTGCATAGAAATCCAACAGTCAATTGTGAGACTTACACCTTGATTTGATTGACTAAACATACTTTTCAACTTATGTATCTCATTCGTGTAAAGATTCCAACAATCCCTAGCAATTGTAATCTTTCCCAGAATTGAGAGTTCAGGTTGCACGACACTCATAAAATAATGGAATCCCTCAACCTCAACAAACTTAAAAGGCAATTCATCCACAAATATCATCCTGGCTAGAGCTTGTCTACATGCATCAACATCAAGATGGAAACAAGAACACTACCAATCCCTTTTCCATCTTCTTTTTTTAATTGTTGAAGGGAAATAGCTTGTTGAGTAGAATCAAAAGACTTTTTGGTAAGCGATTTACACTGATTCAATAAATGGAAAATTTTTACACTACCATATCCTTTCCCAATAGGATATTCTTTGGACCACAGCTTCCTCGGACTACTATAACAAGTATTCTTTGACCACAACCTCCTCAGGCCAACACTAGAGTATTCTTTGGACACGACTGTTGGGTCAAGCAACCATCACACAAGAGCGGGGTGAATTAGGTGATGTAGGAATTTTAAAAACTTTTCTTCAAAACAGATAACCACCACCAAAAATTCTTTTCTGAATATGTTCAAAGAACATTGAGATGAATCAGAGATGTTTTACTAACATATTTTGTAATACAAAATAATTTAGAGTTTGTCAGTTTCTCTGAGTCCAATGACATCGGACTATGTTGAATCCAATTACATCGAACGAAAATTGTGTTAAGCCCAATTACATCGGACGCAAATTGTGTTGAGTCCAATTACATCGGACTATGCTGAGTCCAATTACATCGGACGCAAACTGTTGTGAGTCTGATTACATCGGACTATGTTGAGTCCAATTATATCAGACGCAAATTGTGTTGAGTCCAATTACATCGGACTATGCTGAGTCCAATTACATCGGACTATCAATTACATTGGACGCAAGTTGTGTTGAGTCCAATTACATCAGACTATGCTGAGTCCCATTACATCGGACGCAAACTGTTGTGAGTCCGATTACATCGGACTATGTTGAGTCCAATTACATCGGACGCTGGATTCTAACCAGATTGGACGCAATCTATTGTGAGGGGATAAATACTTTTGAAAACAATTTTAGAGTTCTTATCCCTAGATAGAAACTTGTTGAAATACATAAAACAACATAGATAAAGAGATATGGGCAGAGAGAAACATGCAACAAGATTTATCCTGGTTCACTCATAAAAACCATGAGCTACGTCCAGTCCCCAGCGTCAACTGAGTTTTCTTTCATTATCATACCAGATAATTACAACAAGTATTATTTGCACACCTAGCCTCTCCAGGCTCAGCAAGTATTGTTCTTAACCGACCTCTTCAGACCGTTGAGTATTCTTTTCACCTAGCCTCTCCAGGCTCATTGAGTATTGTTCTTCACCGACCTCTCCAGGCCGTTGAGTATTCTTTTAACCTAGCCTCTTCAGGCTCAATAAGTATTCTTCTTAACCAGCCTCTCCAGACCGTTGCCAGTATTTTTTTCACCTAGCCTCTTCAGGCTCACTGAATTTTGATGAAGGTTACATAGAAATAATCTCACAACACTCATAGAGTGTGTTTTAAAATGAAGTATAGAGAAAGTGTTTTTCCTACACTCACAAGAGTGAATATATAATGAAGTTCATAAGAACTAAAGAAAATCTCTCATAACACTCACTTGAGTGGGTATAGAATAATTATGTTGAGAAGAAATTCTATTGAGATGTAAATAGTGATGCTCTCATTTTTATCAACTATATACATTAGCAACAACAGTAGCAACCTTATCTTGTATAAGCATTCACTCTCGCAGATCTTCATCTTCAGATCTCCCTTATATAGACATATAAAAATATAGCTGTTGAAATATAGTTGTTGGAGATTTTTGACCGTTGCACAAAGTCTTTATCCTTTATACTGAGTACACTTTAGATAAAGTGTTTTTGCTTCTGCAGCTTTTGTACTTTTGCTCAGGCTTTTCTTCTCTCTCTTCCTTTTCCTTCTTTCTAATAAAGTTGCTGAAGTTTTTGTCTTCTTCTGTAACAGTAACTCATGTTTTAGAACTTTGTTGAAAATAGTGTCTCATTTTCTGATAAAGCTTGGATTTTGAATATATTAATACTTTATTCAAAATCACTTGTCCGAACATCAAATTGTTCTATATTCTGAGTAGACATTTGATTAGCTTCATTAGATGCTTCTTAAATCAGCTCGGATGCTTTGTTCTGCGGTAGACATATTCACAAGGCTGTCAAATTCGTAAAATCTACCAAATCAGCGTATTTTACTTCTTTGACCTTCTTAACCTTCGAATTAGTCTTTGATGTCTTCATGAAAAATATAGCTATGGAAGTTAGCTTTAATTTGACACCTATTTTGTCCAATTTGGACACCTACAGCTCCAGATATTTCCATTGGACGCATGAATGGTTTGGCCGTCAGGAACAACATTACGTCTCCAACTTGCAGACAAAATTTCACTCTGATAGAAATTGATTAAGATCTCGACTTCTTCACAAAAGATGTAGATCTTTCTCTTATCTTTCCAACGAGACCAAGATCATCTTATTTGGATAAGTTTATCACATAATATGTCAAATCTTGCTTCTGACCATTGATATCTTTTCTGACATTCATAGCTTCTTTCCTTATAAGTCTTATATCGGACCTTCAGTCTTTGTTTTCCTTCATTATATTGAACGCAGAACATTTACTATATTCTTAAGGTGTATTCTCCTTGTTCTGCTACTTAGCTTCAACTTGTAAGATGGTTGCTCATTAAGATATGTTGGACGTGCTTAAGCTTTGGAATTATATAACTTCCTTTGATATCATTGGACTCTTCATGCAGTCCTTACAGTTTTTAAACTATAAAGACTTATCTTTGATTTATCAATCTGCACACTTGAGCACACAGTTAGCAACGTTCTCACATTTATATGATAAATTATATATGCAATATTTTTAGCAAACTTATTTCTTTGATTTGTTATTACTCAAAACCACATAAAGTAATTGTTCATAACAATTACAGCATTTTCAACGACCTCTAGAGGCTAAACATAATATTATTTGGATGCAACCCCTCCAAGCAAATACAATCTTTTTTTTTTTTGCATTTCATAACTTAAGGTTTTTTTGACTACAAGTTTGAAAAGTGATTTTAAGGAGTTTGGGGTAATATTGAAAAAATGATTTTTCTCCTTATGAAATGAAATTACAATAAAAGACATGGGAAATGCTACCCGGTGTCTAGCACTGATTAAGGAATTAAAGAGACAGTGTTTCATAGGGAAGTGATGTAATTAATTATCGTGAAGTGTAATTTTTAGTCTTCCTATAAAACATTCATTTTCTTCCTTTTTTAACCAATCCCCTTAGGGCTAAGGGCCACTGGTTAGCAATGTCCAAAAGACATAAAAAAACACTTTTCAATAAATATGTTTCAATAAAAAAGTGCACTATTTACATATATTAAAAATCAATAATATAATTTACAATTACTATATTCATAATATTTACTTAAAATAATTTAATTAATTTAATAATATATTTAATAAAAAATGTGATGATATAAGTGATTATTTCTTAAAATTTTAGGGAATAATTTTGTTAAATAATTAATTATAAAGTGATTCTCTTCCCTGTTTAAAAAAAGCTATTTTTTCATAAGGTAGAAAATCTAGCTTTTTCCGAAATATTTTTGAAGAGCCTAACCAAAGTTGCTTAAACCTATAGTAAGTAATTTAAAAAATAACGTTTATTTTGAAAAAAAAAAAAAGACTAAGCGAACGTGGATAATGTTTGAGCTAGCTTTTTTGGACTTGGAAGCTACTTTTAAGAACGTTAAAAAATAAGAGATTTAGTCTCTGTTGGAATGTCCAATAAACTAGTTTATAACTTATTTGACTAATTTATAAGCTTGTTTGACCAAAGTATAGGTTTTTGGTAAACAAACTTATCTTATTAGCTTATAGCTTATCAACTTTTCTCTTATTTTCACCCTTATTATTTTAAAGAAATTCCTCCCTTATTTGACTCCTACATCATTAAATAAAATTTATATATAAAAAATCATATAAACATGTTATTTTATTTATATTTTTTAAAAAAGATTCAAAATTAAATAAAATGAAAAAGATGATATTTCAATTATAAAGCTTTTTTTAGAATTTAAAATGAATTTATATAAAAAAAACATATAAACATGTACTTTTATGTCAATTTATATTTAAGTTAGTTTAACACTTAATTTTATCAAACGTTTCAAATTCAATAAGTTAGTTTTTTTTGTGTGAACCAAATATGTCCTTCAACAGGCAAATGAAGACTAACTCTTTTTGAGGTAGAGAGATGACGAAAGTGGATACAATTTCTACTAACAAAGACTTTTTCATATACACGATAAGAATTGAACCTCTATCAATAAAGTCTTTTCTATATATAAAATAATTATTTACCAATATGTTGGACCTTGTTGGTATCAGCTAGCTTTGCTTAATAGAGCATTAAACCTAAAGTTAAAACTGTTTGGTAGTTGTCAAATTTTTTTAGCTTAAAAAATATTTTTAAGGTAGAAGGTGTTTGATAAAATATTTTTATAAAAGCTTTTTTGATAAAGTAGTTTTGTAAAATACAACCTAAACCTTAAACCCTGGAAAAAAAAAATGCAATGTCCTAATTGCATCATAAGCTGAAACTGAGGGGAAGAGGAAGGAGATGGAGAAGGGCAGCGATGTGAGTCAATGGTTGTGGGGTGTGGCTAGTGCTGCACAACTGGGATGGGGTATGCGTTCCTTCGCTAAAGGCTTTGCAGGGGATTCACGTTTCATGCCTCTCAAGGCCTTCGCCGTCGCCTCCCTCTTCGTCGGCAGCGCCGCCTCTGCTTCCGTTCTCATCCTCCGAGCTAACGGAATCCACAAGGTATTACTGTCTTTTAATCTTTTTATTAATTATCATGATTCCGTTTTTCTGCTTTGTAATTTGGTGTGTATGCCTGTGCGTTTTTTTTTAATTTGGATTTTGAGGATGAAAGTGGTGTACTGGGTAATTTTTATGATGGATCTGAAAAGGGTTTCTTGTAGGTTGTACAATGAAGTTGGGAGTGGACAGGGAAGGCGTCGCCCGTCTTTAATTAATTAATAATTATATATATAAAAGGGCAGCCCCACCAGGCACCCACCCAGTGGGGTCTGGGAAAGGTAGATAGATATACACAGCCTTATCCATGCAAGCGGAGAGGCTTGAGGATTTGAATCCATCAACCCCAGGTTACCAGGTGCAAATCTGGGCCGTTGGATCACACATAAATGGTCAAAATTAGAACATGAAGTTATGTGACTTTTTTGAGTGATCACATGACCAGTAACTAATTTCTGATCTTGACCATCTATGTATGGTTTAATGGCCCAGATTTGCTTCTTTCACTTTCATATAAAAATTCTCCTCTCACTTGATATGCCCCTATATATATATATATATATATATATATATATATATGAATAGTATATTTTACCTTTGTCTATTTTTATTTTTTGGTTTCCCTTTGATGTTTTTTGAATTTGTTCGTGGCTGTGGATAAAAAATGTGGTTTTAGTGTAGAGTGTAGACAATGGGGTGAGTTTGTGTGATCAGGATTGTAACGGCCCTGACTGCTTTAAAGATTGCCGACTGTTCCCACAAACCAACACGAGTCTCTTCAGCGTGCTTTGTCCTCACTCACACGTTTCCTAGGAAAACTTCCCAGGAGGTCACCCATCCCAGAATTACTCCAAGTCAAGCACGCTTAACTATGGAGTTCTTATGCTCTAGGCTCCCGAAAAGAAGATGCATCTTGTTGGTATAGGTAGTATAAATCAATTCTTATAAGCCTTCCTTCAACTGTACAGTCCCATACCTGCACAGCCTCAGGATCCCTCTCATTCCGGTGTGAATCGGTTCATTCATGTATCCCTCCGCCTAGAAGTCTGTCAGGAGCTGCTCCTTGTCCGTGCCTTATGCACCGGCGATCACTCCCCGCCCTCGTCAGCCCCGGGGTGTTACATGCCCACCAGCTTCCGCTTGGTTCGTCCCCGAACCACACCGTATTGGGAGAGGTCCGCTCTGATACCATTTATAACGGTCCGGACTGCTTTAAGGATTGCCGACTGTCCCCATAAACCAACACGAGTCTCTTCATCGTGCTTTATCCTCACTCACACGCACACGCTTCCTAGGAAAACTTCCCAGGAGGTCACCTATCCCAGAATTACTCCAAGTCAAGCACACTTAACTATGGAGTTCTTATGTTCTAGGCTCCTGAAAAGAAGATGCATTTTGTTGGTATAGGTAGTACAAATCAATTCTTATAAGCCTTCCTTCAACTGTTCAGTCCCATACCTGCACAGCCTCAGGATCCCTCTCATTTTGGTGTGAATCAGTTCATTCATGTATCCCTCCGCCTAGAAGTCTGTCAGGAGTCGCTCCTTGTCCGTGCCTCATGCACCGGCGATCACTCCCCGCTCTCGTCAGCCTCGGGTGTTACAAGGACATCAGGTAACCCTTGAAAGTGAATTTTGAAATTTTTGTTTTTGGACAAAAGTTGTGAAATGGGTTTTTGGTTTTGGTTTATCTGTGGCTTATTGGTTTGTGGTTGTTGCAGAAGGTCTCCTTCTAAGCAATTTAAGTTAGCAAAGCAAGGTTGTGCTAGCAAGATGATATTCATGCATACTGCTAGATTTGGAAGAAACTATTGTGTTAGTATTTTTTGATTTTGAGGTTGATAAAGGAAGAAATTACTAGCATGGTTGTTTAAGTTAGGGAAAAGGATGAGTTTGTTTGATTTTAGGTAACTCAGGAGAGCAAAATGTTACACATGTTTTCGGTTGTTTGTAGGTTATTGGTTTCCGGTGGTCACAGAAGGTTGAGTGCGCTAGAAAGAGGATATTCATATAGCTGAATTTGCAGTGATATGGATTTTGTTGCTTGTAGATTGAAGACGGGTTGGATGAAAAATGTGGTTTTAGTGGAGAAAAAAGATGTATTTATGTGATTAGGTAATTACTGAGAGTGAATTGTGAATTGGGTTTTGAGTTGTTTGTGGTTTACTGGTTTCTGATGATGGCAAGAAGCTTTGGTTCTAAGCAATTCAAGTTAGCTATGAAGGTTGAGCAAAGTAAAGTGTCATAATTCATAAGTTAATTGAAAGTGGTGTATTAGGCAATGGAATTCATGTCAGTTAAGAGGTCAGGAAAGGGTTTGTTGCTTGTTGACTGAAGTTGGGTGTGGATGAATGTGATTTTAGTGGAGAAAATGGGATGGTTTATTTTGTGATCAGGTAATCCTGCAGAGTGAATTGTGAAATGGGTATTTGGATCAGTGTTATCGATGGCGGATGGCGGTCCATGGCGGATAGCCAAAAATCCGCCATACAAAATGGCGGATGGCGATGTGGCCATATGGCGGACAACATAAAAAATATTATAAATATATATATATACATAACAAAAAAATGCAGAAAAAATATAAAATCCAAACAAGCCACAATATATGTCAAGAACCATATCTAATTTGATAGAAAATATCATATAAGTCTCATATTCACCTATCATAGGCTACTAACAAGACTACTTACCATCAAGTTCAAGATCTTAAAATGCAAATAACAATAAAATGATAAAAACAACAATACAAACACAAAGTAAATGTCTAATCCTCCTCCTCTACCCCAACATAATCATTTTCTTTGTCATCTATTGGGGCATATCCTTCTTCCTCTTCTCCATCAGATTTCTCAAAACTAACTCTTCTGCTTCTTCGGATGCCTCAGAATCATCCTCAAATTCCAATTCTTCATTCTGATCAACTACTATTCTTCATTCTGATCCATACCTTTTCTTCTGGCCGGAGAAGAAAGAAAAAGAGAGATGGTCATCGGAGAAGGAAGAAAGGAGTTTCTGGCCGAAGAAGAAAGAAAGAAAGAAGTTGTTGTTCGCGGTTGCTGGTCGCCGGAGCGGTTGATGGTCGCCGGAGCGGTTGATGGTCGCCGGTTGACTGGATGAGAAGAGAGAGGGGTGCGGGTCGATGGTAGAAGACAGGTACGCTCGATCTTTTAGGGTTTTAACCCTATTTTGGGTCGCGAATCGGGTCGACCCGACCCTCTGAAAGCCCACGCCAGCTCCACCTTCCGCCATCACCGCCTTGTCGCCATGGACCGCCACCGCTATTCGGCCGCCATAGACCGCCATACAGAATCCGCCACGCCACGCGTTCTCGATGGCGGTTTGCTTATTTTCCGCCACCGCGCCATGGCGGTTTTTTGACAACACTGATTTGGATTGGTTATGGCTTATTGGTTTCTGGTGATGGAAGAAGCACTATCTTTAAGCAAATCAATATGCAAGCAAGGTTGAACTAGAAAGAGGATATTCATATATACTTTTAGAGTTGGAAGAAACATTGTGTTTTAGTTTTTCTGAGGTTGTGCTTGAAGAAATTACTAGTGGAACTGTTTAAGTTAAAACAATCACTTCCCAAAGAGAAATTATTTTATGACTTCTGAGAATGCTCAGGTGATATTATTTACCTAATATGAATGTTTGGTCATATTTTGGCAGTAGTGAGTACATCATGATATTGCATTGTTATTGATGCAGTAAAAGATAACTGACAGCATAATCTGCAGAATTTTGGGAGAGAAGTACGATTGATTGAATTATTGAAATGGAATTATAGAAAGGAGGGGTTCTATGGTTTTGAAACCTGTCAAATCTAAAATCGTAAATGCCGGCTAAAAGATGCTGAATACAAGTCGGTAGGATTATATATACTACGGTCAGGGTGTTGCTTTTTACACTACAATTTTTTCTCATACACCACAAATTTTTAAAAAACATTTGAATATCCCTAAAATATCCCAAACTATCTTAATACACTTATACACCCCATAATCTTTATTCAGAAATACACCACTCCCCTCCCCTCTTCTTCCTCTTTCCCTCTTCTCCCTCCTCACACCCTCGTTGATAACCACAGACTTTCGATAATATGTAGACTCTCTCTCACCCCTCTTTCAAGTGCCAGTGTCCCTCTCTTAATCGATTCCGCCTCACTCGAATTTCAATCAAATGTAATCGTGTTCGGATCAACTCGTTCTCCTTCCAACTATGTTGTTGAAGTCAGGGAACAAGGGTTTACTGTCATCGCTTAGCGGTAGGTCATGGCTGTGAGGTGGTGGTGGCCAACAGTTTGAAGGGCATGATTAACTCATGGTGGCGGCTTGGTGATGGTGCGACTGGTTTGGTGGGTGGCAGGGTTGGCAGCACAAGGGTGGTGATTTTTGATATTTGATTGAGATGTTGAATATGAATAATCTCATGATTTAAGCACTTCTAATTTGAAGACCACCCGCACCTTGACAACCAGAGAGACTCTCGATAATATGCTGACTCTCTCTCACCCCTCTCTCAACTATCTCAACTGCCCGCGTCCCTCTCTTAATCAATTCCGCCTCACTCGAATTTGAATCAAATGTAATCAAACGGGTTCGGATCAACCCGTTCTCCTTCCAACTATGTTGTTGAAGTCAAGGAACAAGGGTTTACTATCATCGCTCAGCGGTAGGTCATGGCTGTGAGGTGGTGGTGGTCAACAGTGTGAAGGGCATGAGTAACTTGTGGTGGCAGCTTGGTGATGGTGTGACTGGTTTGGTGGGTGGCAAGGCCTCTGGGTTGCCAGCACAAGGGTGGTGATTTTTGATATTTGATTGAGATGTTGAATATGAATAATCTCGTGATTTAAGCGCTTCTAATTTGAAGACCACCTGCACCTCGACAAATAAGACGGAAACATTGCCAAATAAAACATAAGTACAGTTGAGCTTTGCAGTAAAGCATTTATTCCTTAAGTTGTTGCGTAATCATATGTTCTTATGATTACATCAAGCTTTGTTTTCTTTTTCCAAGGAAAGTTTATAGTATGTGGCTCCAAATAAAATTTTGAAAAGGAGAGGGATGGGGTTGGGGGGGGGGGGGTTATTTTCTAATATATATCAAATAAATAAAAACTGACAGACGGGAGGGGAGTGGTGTATTTCTGAATATAGGTTATGGGGTGTATTAAGATAGTTGGGGGTCTTTTAGGGATATTCAAAAATGTTTTTAAAAAATTTGTGGTGTATAAGAAAAAATTGTGGTGTAAAAAGCAACACCCTTATTAGCATATTACTAAACCTAGCCCAATCTTCCACGGCCCAAATAATATTAAGCCTAAACCTCATTAAAAAGTCACATGCTAGTCATGTGACTACTTAGTGCATAGAAGAATGTTGGAAAGCCGCCTTAATTGCGGTCCCCTTAGCTGCATTAATTGCCGCAACTTTGGGTTGCCTTCATTGCAGCCTCCAACACCTTCATTGTGTTGGATGTAAGGGGGTGTGTTTAGTCCCACATCACTTAGAGATATGGCCTAAGTAATGCTTATAAGGCTTGGGTAGTCCTCATCTTACAAGCGGATTTTGTGGGGTTGAGTATGCCCAAACCCAAATTCGAAGATGATATTAGAGCCTATCCTAGATCCGTTGTTGGGTCGCCTGCATTGTCCACGGTC
The DNA here is from genome assembly GCA_039655645.1 of Ammopiptanthus mongolicus. Lineage (NCBI taxonomy): Eukaryota > Viridiplantae > Streptophyta > Magnoliopsida > Fabales > Fabaceae > Ammopiptanthus > Ammopiptanthus mongolicus. Next base: position 82,796,836 of record CM077346.1, on the reverse strand, counting down.
CAGGTGCATAGCCCTGGGCGTGAGGGGGAGTATTGGAAAGCCGCCTTAATTGCGGCAACTTTGGGCTGCCTTCATTGCAGCCTCCAACAACTTCATTGTGTTGGATGTAAGGGGGTGTCTTTAGTCCCACATCGCCTAGAGATATGGCCTAAGTAGTGCTTATAAAGCTTGGGCAATCCTCACCTTACAAGCCGGTTTTGTGGGATTGAGTTAGGCCCAAGCCCAAATTCTAAGAAATAACACTTTAAATTCAAAATAAAATAAACTGATAGGAACCTGTAATAGCAGAAGCAATTGAAAGGGAAAAGACAACTCAGTAATGGAAACAAGATGTGTAGTATTTCAGAAAATGAAGAGAATTACAGTGGAAAGAAATTCACACTGCCACAGAGCCAAGCTCCTCCAGAGGACCAATGCCCACTGCACAAAACAACTCAGATTTTCCAAAAGATACCCCATTGTTCTCTCCCCTCCCTTATATAACAAAATCAACTTTCTCTCTCTTACACTAACAGAATCAGTGGGCCCTGGACAATTGGGCTTATGGTATAGATCATGAACCTATCACAAACTGAAATCAGGAACTTAAAAACAGAACATTAAATAGACAGATCCTTACTTTGAATATCTTTGATTGATTGAGGAACTAGCAACTCTTTAATGGCATATAGTTTTACAGGATTTGGTTTAAGTCTCTTTGCTGAAACAATAAAACCGAAACTTCCTAATGAAAGAAAGAACACTTCTTTGGGTTTATAAAGAGATTCTCACTTTGGAGTGTCTCTAACACCTTACACATATTAATTAAATGGTCTTTCTTGGTTCTACTATGAACTAGAAAATTGTCAAAGTAGCACTTCTTTTTGGCTTACACATTTTTCTTTTTTGGCTTCCTTGCTTCAACATAGTACTTTTTTCATTTCATTGGTGAAATCCATCTGTTGTTCAAAAACCTTCACTCTCTTTGGACACCTATTGTGTCATAACTCATAAGCTGTTGATCTTTAACCACTACAAAACGGTGTCCAATCCCTGAGGTTGCTTCTTACTTGGCTGTTTGTACCGATGATACTAAAGATGGTTATGGTTGTTGTGGAAGAAGTAAAATCAGAAATCAGAGCATGATGTATTTCACACTTCACCGTTTGCCATTTATTATTTTGAATATGGTTTTGTGTTGTTGGCATAGAACACGTGAAATGTTTGATTATTATAGAAGTTAAAAGAGCCATTGATGCTTTCTACACTTGACTGTGGGATCTGCTTCCCTTCATGTTGGTTTTCAGTAAAACACATGTATGCTCTAGATCATTCTCAGATGTTTTATACGCAGACACGACTATTCTCATGTACTTCATATTATTAAATATATAGGTGGAAGATCTCATGGAAGCAGGTGCGAATTTAAGAGCAAAACTTGGGTTACCTCCACGTGCACAGAATAAGTAAGCATATTTGTTTAATTCATATGAAGGAAGTATATTTGCAAACTGTCTTCATATTTTCGTGCCAATCAAACAATCATTTGGAAGAAGAAAGAGAAAAAGAAAATGACATTAACCTGCCTCTGAATTGTGTAAAACACACTTTCTGCTTAATTTTGCAAAGGACTTAGATTTAAATGGTATTCTTGAATACATAGTTTACGATAGAAACACAATAGTGTCGTTTGATTCATATACCTGACCTGGTGGGAAAAAGCTTTGTTGTTTTCTTAGTTATCATCCATGAGGATTTGGAGGGGTAGAATATAAAAGTTTGCTATTGCTGTTACTGTTTTAAAATTTAAATTCCGATAGTGCTGATGCTCACAATAGTAGGCCCCTTTATGAAAAACTTGTCACCATTTGATAACACAAATGAAGGAGTGAAGGGTTGTGACGGAGACTTCAGTGACAAATTTAAGCATAGCATTCTGATAGACCTCTCATAACTAAGGTATAATCTAGGGGGAATAAGGTGAAAGAAGAGGACAAAGGCTCGGGAATGAGGGAGGCAATGAGGAAATTACGAGGAATTTGCATGATGGGGACCTGCAGCATAACAGGATGGACTGGTGGCAGAAAGAGAATGGACAAGATGAGGATTTCGCTGGAAGTAGAGTATAAGAGGTAGTGGAGGAGGGAGAATTAGTCAAAAAGCGAGTGAGGTTTTGGTAGGAGGAAGCAGGACCCTTGAAGTTTCTACAGTGTTTTTTCCTTTTCTCTTGTCTGTTATTTTGTTTTGTTTTTGTTTTTTTTACCTTTTATCTCTAGTTTGTACACTTTATCTGAACCAATATCACCCTGATATCTGGTTTCAGAACTCATACAGAAAGTTTATACATATACATAAATATGACTTCAGTTACGATACCTATCACTTGATGGGGTGGGGGAGATTAATTGCTTACAGAGCTGAAATTTTGGAGGGATCCTTTTGTACTTTTTTTGAATATCAAGAAATTTGTGTATGTTTTAGTGTGTCAATGCATTTTCCCACCTTTAGGTGTGCAACTGTAACAATCATTAAGAAATTTGTAAAATATAATTTAGACATGCCTTGAACTCAATCATAATCCATACAGACAGGCCTTTTATTATTTTATCATTTTCTTTCCTTCTTCAACCTACCTGGATTAATTCTCATTTTTTATAATGATACATATATCGAAGCATTAGTCTTGTTTGTTCATGTGTTTTTATTCCTTGTAGGTCTTCTATGAAATAAAAATAGCATATTTATTTGATTAGGAATATGGATGATTCACGACATAAGTCTCAGTCATGACTTATGCTGTTATTTTGGTGGTTTGGTTCCCTGGTAAGGTGACAATTTAAAGCATTCACGAGGTGATAGTTTGAAGAGTTGAAGGTTTCATGCACAGATCTCACAATCATATGATTGCACTACCCTTGCAGTCTGGTGCTAGCAACTTGTAATCCATTCTTTCATCTGTCGTTTACTTCATTTTTCATTGAATTGAATCAGTCTGTCTTTTTTTTGGTATTGGCTTATAATGGTACCATTATTTCATGAAGTGTAAACTAACTCACCCCCTCAATAAAAAGAGAAAATGTTGCATCTCTTGCCATTTCATAGTGCTACCATTATTTCATCCAATTCATTTTCTGCTGTAGTGCATTCTTGTCTTAAAGAGTTTCAAAGAATAACATTGCAAAGTCGGACTACATTCAATTCATTTAAATTAACAGCACCAACTAAGCTACATGCTGACTCCGCTCAAGTTGGTTAGACGGTTACCAAGTTTGTTAGGAGGTTAGATAGCAATAATGTATAAGCCTCAATGTATATAAGGCTATTTCTGTTCTGTATACAACTATCATTCAGAATATACAATACATTCCAATTCCCTTTTCTCTAGTTCTCTCTGATTCTCATTCTGCTATTTTACTTTGATGGTATCAAAGAGCTTTGTGCTGCGCAAACTCTGATTTTTCATCATGGTGAGGAATAACCAGAACACAAATGGCGGTGGCTCCGACGCTCAGAACACGGTGGTGGTTCAAGATCCGGCGATGAATTCGGCGGGTAAATCCCGTACTCTCTGGCGACAATTATCATGCTTGGGCGAGAACCATGAGAAGAGTTCTTGTCTCGAAAAACAACTATTGATTCATAGATGGCACGATTCGTGTTCCAACCACTCAAGATCCTAATTACGAAGCCTAAGAGCATTGCAACAATTTGATTCACTCATGGATCATGAGTTCAGTTGCTACCTTGATAGCGCAGAGCGTCGTATACATCGAAAATGCTGTTGATTTATGGAATGACCTAAAGGAGAGGTTCTCTCAGGGAGATCTGGTTCGCATAGCAGAATTGCAGCAAGAACCCCATAGTTTCAAACAAGGCATTCTCTTTCGGTTACTAATTTTTTTACTGAATTATCCTGGGAGGAATTGGAAAACTATCGTCCGATTCCCCAATGTACTTGTCCATCACAAATTATGTGTCTAGCTATGAGAAATTCAAGGTTATTCAGGCAACAAGATCATATTTTAAGGTTCTTGATGGGCCTGAAAGAAGAATATGGAGGAGTAAAATCCCAAATTCTCCTATGGGAAGCAACAATGTGGTGGATCAATCACAAATCACCATTAATGCACTGGATGGCAAGAAACAATTTGGTAGAGGTCGAGGTATGCCTTTCAAACAAGGTGGAAGAGGCTCTAATGGAGGAAAATTCTGCATCTACTATAACCGAGTAGGTCACACCATTGAAACATGCTACAAAAGGCATGGCTATCCTTCATCCTTTGGCACCAAAGGAAACTCCTATGCAAATAGTTCAGTTCATGAAAAATCTGAGGTTGCATCAGAGGAGCAACTGACTAAGGAAGTGGATAAACCACCCGTGTTGACTAGGGAACAATACAATCGCCTATTGTCATTGATTCAAGTTGAACCGGTGCCCCATCATAGTTCTCATTTGGTCACAACAGTAGCACCTGCTATAGGTATCTCTCACTTCATTTTATCATGCACAAATTCACACACTAATTGCACATGGATATTGGATACCGGAGCCACATATCACATATGCTCCTCATTGAATTGGTTTTCATCTTACACAAAGATTGACCCCTTGCAAATCACACTACCAAATGGCAGCATGGTTACAACTTATTTCTGTGGCATAGTCACACTCTCACAGTCTTTATGCATCTCCAATGTCTAGTTCCTACCTTAGTTTAGCTTCAACCTGATTTCTGTTTCTCTGATGACTGTTTCCTGAGATTGCAAGCTACTATTTGAAGCTAACTCTTGTACTGTACAGGCAGTGAGGAGCAAGCAGACGATTGGTTTGGCCAAGGCAAGAGAAGGACTATATCATTTAGAAGTGGATTTGTTACATTTTGGATGAGGTTCTATAGGAGCATTCTTGTTGTCTCATTAGTCATTGTTATGGAAGGAAAACTCAGGTAGGCTTCTACAAGTGCTTCACAGAGATGCCTATGCATCAGTCTCAACCTATGGTCCGTAACAACTAAAACAATCCTTTTAATTTGGAGTTACAGTTTTCTTGAATTCGGTGATCAAAAGTAAAAATGTGTTTGAAAAGAGAAAAGGGTTTTGTGCACACGACATGGGTAAAACTGTGATTGAAGCCATGGGTAATGATTTGGTCAGGAAAATCGACCTTTAGAATGGTAGAGGGTATTATTGATTGTTTCACGAAGTGATGGCCTATTAGAAGTAGGAGGCGCTCTGATAGATCCTCACAAATTAAAAAAGATTACAGTAAGTTTGATAATGAAGAGTGACATTACTTCTTCGACCTGAACCAAAGAATCTCAGTCTTTTCAAAAAAGTATGTACAATACTTTTATGTTTATGAGCAAAAGTTTTAATGCACGAAAGTTGAAATATAGATTTTATTTGGTACAAACTTTTTCTTAGAACTTTTTTTTTCATACATTCAAAAATTGGTCAATAATATCAAAATTGGATGAATTGGTTCGGACCGGCTATCTGGAGATGATTTTATTGCTCCTACTCTTGCTACCCTGCCACAACATTTGCACATTTAGAGGGTAATTTTACTCCAACTGTTTTTTAGCAGAAGAGTGATATATTTGGTTAAATTGATTAAATTGCAAAGTAATTGTTTTTGTAAGAAAAAAACTGGTATTAGAGAAGTTTGAAATTTGAAATTTATTTAAAAAACTGTTAAATTATTATGAAATTAATAACATTTTTTCAATTTCATCCCTGTAAAATTAACTGCCAAACAAATATTATTAAATTATACAAATAATTTTATACCATTTAAATAAATTATACAATAATCGATTATTGAAATAATTAAATTTTCTCAACTAATCCAAACACGTACTTAATTAGTGCTATCCTACTATCAAGAGGATTAGTTACAAAAGGAATCTATCAAGTAGTAGATCCTTTAGCTTCAATAGCTCCTTATCGTCTTAGAGGAAGAAAAAGAATGGTGCCCGAGTGGATAAAACATTACTTGTTATGAATTCATCAATAACATTGTCAAAGCTTATGTAAGGTTTGGTGCCATGACAATATAATCTTATAAAAAAGTATTTTTTTTATTGTTTTAAAAAGTTAAAAATTTATTTCTATTAAAAAAGTATGAATTTTTTTGCAACTTTGAACACTTTTGATTCTTAAACTACCACTCAGTAACTTTAATGTGGGTACTTAAGGTAATCCAATAAAAAACAACTTATAAACTGATTTAATTGCAAAATAGTTATTTTTATAAGAAAAAAATTGTTTTTAGAAAAGTTAGAAGTTTGAAGCATTGATCAATGTTTAATTTATCGGTCTAATTGGGACACATTTCTTTCATTACATATAACGTTTCACAATTCATGTAACACCAAATAGTTGAAGGGGCAAATAAAAATATCCCTTATTTTGTGAGTAGTTGTGTGCAAAAGAATTTTATACAAGTGGTTCGAACTTCATAGCTATACTTTTAGGGGAGCTGCTACGGTACCCTGAATAATTCAAGGGTTTTGGTACCTTGGGTTTAGGTACCAAAAATCAAAGGTGTTAATGTTTCCAAATATTTTGTTATTTCATCTTTTGTATCGAGAAATATGTGCTAGTCTTTGTTGGTTGTTATCTAATATATTTTGTTCTATTTCTTTAGCAACCATGTTTTGTTCATGTAATATCATTCCTTCGAAATGTTTTATCTTCTTTCGAAGATAATTCATAGCTTCTCTAATTTCGTATATTAGTATGACATCAAATCCTTCGACAAGTGTGACACCCCCTTCTGGGACATCACATGGTAACCCATTGCGGAAATTAAAAACTTTTTGTTTTGACAAACACTTACTCGAGTGGTTATAGAAATCTGATACCAAAACAAAACAGAACAATCATATAAAATAAATTGCCATTCATCCTTCGTAATAATAACTCAACCTCGCCATAAGGCGTACATCATTTTCCCAATCTTTTCATACGCCATACGTACATCAAAAATCCTAAGAGCTGGTCTAATACAAGAACATCTAAAGATGGTAGAGTATACTGCCTAGTATACTTCAAACCCTTGAGACTAAGCCTCGTTGTTGCCAGTCCACACATCCTTGCCATCGACGTAAAGTGACTCCAGCTTCGGGGTCCCAAAGAGGCCCAGGGATCTGCTGAAATGCATCTGTACATGTATCCAAAAATACAACAGGGTGTCCAACATGTACAGGCAAGGGTGAGATACCAATATATGGATTCAAACAAGATAACTATATGCATTACACATCAACAGCACATGGACATATACAATCATTACGTATAAGATTCTACTGGATAAACAAGTAGTATATCGTAGGGTCTCATACCCGACAGTCATCATCATTTTCAAAAGAAATGCATGACACTTCAATATTCATCATCTAATTCTTTACTTAATTTCCGGAGATCTCAACACCGTTGTATAAAAACTGAGATGATTAGGCTCAAGGTACATTGGCCCAAGGCAACAATGACTAGCACCTAAGTGCTTATTCGGAAGTACATGAACACCATGACATTACGCGATTACATGGAATTACATTCAGCGGTACTTGATAAACTGTAAATGGTAATACGATATTGTCCAACTCAAGACACAATATTCGTCAGTTGTATGACACCATTGTCCATCAAGGCACAATGTTACACAATGACTTAAAAGTCATCACAGGGTTCCCTGCCATCAAGGTCCCCCAATCCAGATGGCACGTCTGCCTAAAAACAAATGCATGAGAAAAATGTTTCGAGTCTTGTCACTTTGCTTTGTGTTTGTTCTTTCGTTGTTGTAGCTCAAAGCTCCCGACTATTCACAATTTACACCGTTTTACAACTTTTCATCGTTAGCACAGGACAAAACGTCCGAGTGCTCAATCGCGGAACTCTAGACCGATGCACCAGCCCAAGTTCCATGGTAATAGAAAACATCATTCACCTTTAATCACGTTTCCTCATAACAAGAGGACGTTTCCCCATAACAAGAGGAGGACACATAGTCCACAGGACACGTAGTCCATAACATTGTTGCACGGCTTCTCGTGCTATTTTTACAGAACACTAGCATTCCGACGTCTCGTATGCTAGGCTCACGTTTCATCGTTTATCACCGTTTTTCGTTTTGTGAAGCACAAATCCAAAACGAAAACTCCGCAACTCATCCAAGTTGTCGGATTTTACACAGTTGGGAAAACTCGTTTTACAGAAAACTTTTCTGTTTTGAAAACTGTTTGTAAACCATCAAATTATGGTAAAACTTAACTTTTATTGAAAGTCCCTTTCCCAAAACCAATTTTTTGAAAGGAAACAGCTAAGACCAAAAACGTCGTCCCAGAACAGCCTTACTGTTTTCGAAAACGTTTTTCGTAAATCTTTTCGGAATTAAACATCGTTTAGCCTTAAAACGTTCTAAGTTCCACAACTTGACTTACTTTTTCCACCTAAAAATCAAGTTACTCTTAAAAACTAATTTTTCCTACTAACTTCATAAAATATTTTAGGATTTCTCTTTTTCTTTAGAAAACTAGCATCGTTGAAAATCCCCAACGTTTTTCCCAAATCAATCTTTGGTATTACTACAAAGCTTTTTAAAGCTTTTATCTTTGTTAGTTAATTGAGCACTGACCACTGTCAGGCTTTCCAAATCAGCAATCCACACCAATACAATTAACAATTCAACATATAGCAGATAAGATAGTCATCAACATATCAAATAATATCTGAGCATGACTTAAACAACCAACATACAGTCAAACCAATAGATTCAGATAACACACCAAGAACACATAGTTATCGTAAAATCCCTCAGGCAAACCCCCTTACCTCTTGAAGTCCCCGGTAAGCGCAAAGTTGTCCAATCAGTCCGGAAGTCGTCCGGTTTCTCGTCCGATTACTCGTTGGCAACTACACATAATCAATCAATCAATACAACAACTTTAAATCATCAAATTTTCTAATAATTGCCCCCTCCTAGCTTCGGCCATGTATAAGAAAATTTCACATACTCTTGGATTTATGATCATGGTAAGTCAAGTTGTGGAACTTAGAACGTTTTAAGGCTAAACGATGTTTAATTCCGAAAAGATTTACGGAAAACGTTTTCGAAAATAGTAATGCTGTTCTGGGACGACGTTTTTGGTCTCAGCTGTTTCCTTTCAAAAAATTGGTTTTGGGAAAGGGACTTTCAATAATAGTTAAATTTTACCATAATTTGATGGTTTACAAACAGTTTTCAAAACAGAAAAGTTTACAATTCAACATATAGCAGATAATATAGTCTACCACATGCCTTATAGTACTTGAACACATAACTGCAGATAGTCATCAACATATCAAATAATATCTGAGCATGACTTACACAACCAACATACAGTCAAACCAATAGATTCAGACAACACACCAAGAACACATAGTTATCGTAAAATCCCTCAGGCAAACCCCCTTACCTCTTGAAGTTCCCGGTAAGCGCAAAGTTGTCCAATCAGTCTGGAAGTCGCCCGGTTTCTCGTCCGATTACTCGTCGGCAACTACACATAATCAATCAATCGATACAACAACTTTAAATCATCAAATTTTCTACTAATTGCCCCCTCCTAGCTTCGGCCATGTATTAGAAAATTTCACATACTCTTGGATTTATGATCATAGAGTATTCTAGAATTAAGGGAAATTGTCATAGATTGAAAATTGAAACAACATCATCCTCCTCCTTTAGGGCATGAATTCGGTTCTCTCTAGTACCATAGGCTAGGAATTTTAGCTTGCTTCAAGCTCTTGGATTCAAGACATATAGGTAAAAGAAAGATAAAATCCATGGTTATTTGCTAAGAATTGAAACAAAATCCCATCTCCTCACACCTTTAGGGTTTCGGCCCTATGGTACAAAAACAGGGCAGCCTTGTGATGTCCTTGGATGATAAATCTAGAGGTCTTAATGAGTTCATAGAAAGTAATTTCATGAGCATAGGAATTTTCTACAATTAGTTATGGATTTTTGAAGCTAAAACCCTAACCTTCACCTACATCATAAACATCCATGATCATCTAGGAAGGAGAAGAGTGAAGCTCACCTCTTGATTAGTAAGGGTTGCAAGGATTGAACCTTCTCCTAATCACCTTAGTTGAATTGCCTTCTTGAATTAAAGGAACTTGTAGAGTTTTATGGAGAGTTTTGGAGAGAAAAAATGAAAAGGGAAGAAGGAGAAGAGAAAGAGAGGGCAGCGTGAATAGGAGGGGAAATGGGGGTGAAGATGGGTGTTTTAACTCTTAGTAATTAATGAGGGATAGAATAATAATTTTACTACAAGATCAAAAAGGTCATTTTAGAGAGTTTTAGGGGCATTAAGGTCATTTTCCCCCCTAAAGTCATGATGACTTTGGTGAGTCACTAGGTGACTCACCCTAGTGAGGTGGATGGATAGTGACTTAGTGTTTATCCGTTAACGGGCTCCGGTAAATCCGTATTTGGTTCCGTAAAATCACGTTTTCACTTTTTTAGTGAAATTTTTTAAATTTTCCAATATTGTGGAAAATTTAATTTAAAACCTAATTGTTTCGTTCATGTGTCAAAATTAGGTCATCTGAGCAGTAAAATCATACTGTCAGTGTAAAACACAGATCGGGCTCCGTCTGATTTTTCTACCAAAATTTAACCATAGCTTCCTACGATAGCGTAGAACATGACTATGGTCTCGGATTATTTTATTTTACTTTCTAAACCCTCCAATAAAATGCAAACGAATAAATACTATTTAATTAAAACAAAAAGCTCGAAAGCTTGAAAAATCGGGGTGTTATAACAAGCGTAATTAAATTTCCTGCCATATGTAAACCTAGTTCTTCGAAATATTCTACCATTTTAGTCTATTTCTTTTAATTGATTTTCTAATTTGATTAATCTGTTTTCTCTCCATATTATACCTTTTTCAATTAATTTTCTAAGTTGTTCATCGATATAGTCTTCATCTTTATTTTTTATTAAATTAGATAAGTATTCGTATTCATCTTTAAGTTGGGTTTTTACTACTCTTATGTTTTCTTTTATAGTGATTATTTGTTTTTCTCTATTCATATTGCTAAGCTTTCTAATTCTGTTTTTATCCATTTTTCCATTTTTAATTTATAATCGATTATTCCTTCTATAATCATTGCATCTATAAAGTCTCTAGCTTCTTGTTCTTGCCAATATTTTATTTCTCTTCTAATCTTTTTTAACCATTGTTTCAGCATCGTACATGTCATCATGCTATTAATCTTTTAAGTCTTTCTTTAAATATTCTAATTCTTAGTTCTACTCTTCTTATCTAATGTTTTATTTTGTTATTTGGTTCTAGTTTTAATATTTCGACATAATTTCGTAAATTTTTTATATTTTGTTTTATTTCGTTAGCACTTTTCATTATGCTAGCTCTGATACCAATTCTTCACGCTCTATATTTTTTTGTTAATTTTTTATTCAAATTCTATTTTTTAGATATAAAGTTAGATCATTAACTTGGGTTACTAATTGACTAATGTCATCTTTAGTTTGTTCGGGTTCTAGGATACTAAGAGGCCTTGGTATATAGGGTATTTTTAAAGATTCAGATCGTTTTAAGAAAGTTCCTAATTCTGTTATTTCATTTCTTTTAGGATAATAAATTTTTCCTATGTCTTCAAATAATCTTGGGACATCAATTCTTTCATTATTTCTAAAATTGATACTATGATGTGAGTTGGTTAAAGCGTAATTAACACAATATGTTACCGAAAATATTGTCTCCAGATCGCATTAAATTTTTCCTTAAGAATTTGTGTTCTAGAGTTAACGATTGATCTAATCTTTGTGTGTTTAGGAGTATTCCAATATTTGGATGTATTTCAAATTTTAATCTTACATATGCTAAATTTCCTTCTATGACTCCTAATATTTTATCTCTTGAGTCGGTTATCCTTTCGTCTTTTAATATTAATTCAATAGGAGAATCTATTCCTTCTTGGAACTTTGCTTTGATTAATATTTGGACAACTCCTATATGAATATATCCTATTTTTCTTCTAGGTTCTTCTTTTTTTTAAATTTTGTCTTAATTCGGAAATTCTTTTCCGGTTTAATAGTTGTATACAGGTGGTGCCTTGTGCTTCTGTTATGTCTATCGGAGTTTCAGTAATTATCTTTCCATAGTAGATAATATTTTCCTTTTGAATAAATCTTTTCAATATTATTTCTCCGAGTTTTTCCTTCCCTTTCATATTAGCGTTCTTAGATAGATCTAATTCTTCTTTTTGTATTTTTTGAAATAATTTCGGATTTATTAAAATACTTCCATGATAATTTCCATCTTCTTCATTTATTTGGAGATGTTCTATATCAGAATTCTCTATATTTTCGTTTTCCATAGTTATACTAATAGTAGTTGAAGAAATATGAAATATGAATAGTTGAACATACCTGACTGAAGTAATTAACAGATAGTCTATGATTGCCCACTGCGGCTTCCGTTCATTTGTTGAATCAAAGTGTTGTGAGTATAAGGGAGGAGCAATTTAGTATGAAAAGATAATTTTATCGATATAGTAGAAAGTAGTACAAAGAAGAAGACACTGGCAAGTGTCTCACTAGTTTCCTCCTTAGGAGACTAGCAAATTTCCCGTCTAGAGAAAATCTCAAATGAGAGGTTTTTCTTTCTGAAAACTCTGCTCTTGCCTCAGCATAAGAGGTCTTATTTATAATCTTAGGGAACTACTAGACATTTACAAAGACATCCCTAAGGCTTGTAAGTGCTTACATCATATTTCTAATAATTCACATGGTGATGTCACTGCTTACATCACTCTTCAATTATTGCTTCCTATGAGTCTTTGTCTTCCTGCCGACAGTCCTTATTTTCTTCGAGTGGGGTTTGCCTTGTAGCACACCTAATGCATGCGTGGTTTCCATTATCTTTAATTAGTGCGCATAGCTGGTGGAGGATAGCTGGGCAATAATTCATGGCTGGGCCTTCTAATGCATAGAAAGGCATCTCGAAGTTTGTCAGGAGGCTGAGATCTTTTTCTCTGATTATTCTTCCACTAGTTTTGCTTAATAGCAAAATATTTGGAGCTTTGTATAGTGTTTTGATCCATGATTCTTTTCCTATGCTCTGGCACTACGTGAAAATGCTTGCCAATTGATAGGCTATGAAGTTATTTATCTGATCTTCATCATAATTAATTTTGATGGGTTCATCCATTAAAGAAAACTGGTTATTACTTACACCAATGAACACGAAATGTATTGTTGGTTGCTTGGTAATGAAGTCAGGGTATGCTGAGTAAAATTTTAGAAAAATGGATCTTTCTCCTGCTATATTCTTTCAACAATTTTGGACTGCTTCTCGGAAATAGTATGGGAATAAACTTATTTCTTCCAAGTTTTGACTTAAGTAGAGACATTCAATTAGTCCGAACTGGAACATATTGAAAGTTAGTATAGAGGGGGCTCCTGGAGTAATTATAGCTTTGGTAGCATATAATTTTTGATCAACTGTATAAAAATAATTGTTCTTTTCTTTTTCAGTTCAATGAGTCAATCTTTGGAGGTGTTCCTTGAATTTTTCTTGGGAAAATTGAACCTGGAGTTCATGCTCTTTTCTAGTAGTTATTTGGTAATTGTCCAAGGAAGACGGGATTCTTCCTAAAGTTCTCATTGTTTTTCTAGGTTCAGGTTGTAGTATTGTGGTTTGTGTAAAAGTATGTGGTCCAAGATAAATTTCTTTACCTTTCTTTTTGCTTTCTTATTCTTGTAACTCCTTTAGTGCTTTTTCTGGCTCTTCCCTTGATGCATAAGACTTGTGTATAATGCCTGGGATCTTCTGATAATGAGGGGCTGCTTTGTGCCACTCGTCATAAATTCCTGGAAATAGTCCGTTAAAAATAGCGTACCATTTTTTATTTTCTTCTTCTCAAGCTTGCTGTTTAATTTCTGCTGGAATTGCTTTTTCTAGAAAAGTTTCAGTTTCTAATTGTAAGTCCAGAACTTTGATGTCTGCTTCAATCAAGTCTAGTTCTCTTAGTTTTTGATCTCTAAGTGCTTTCTTGATTTCTCTTTGCCTTCTTAACATTTCTGCCGTTCCTCGCACCATTCTCTAGATAAGATATCCGCATGGACGTTCTTTTCACCTTTAATATGAGATATCGAATAATTATATTCGGCTAATTTCATTTGCCATCTAATTAATCTTCCTTGCTTGTATGTTCCTTTGTAATTGATATTTTCAAAACCTGCAACATAAGTGAAATCGGTTCTAACAATGAATTCTTTATCAAGCACATAAATTCGATGTTTTTCCAACATTCGAATTAGTGCCAATGTTTCTTTTTCATGAGTAGGATAATTAATTTCGCTGTCTGAAAAGGTTCCAGACATGTATCGGCATAGTAATTCTTTCTTTTGTCCAGGGGGTTTTGCTTTCATTACACCTCCCCAACATTCATTTGATGCATCTGTTTCAATAATAATTAGATCATCATCTGATGGATGATACAATTTTGGACGATTCTGGCATAAGTATTTTAACTCGGTAATAATTGTTTCGTCTTCCTCCGTTAATGACCAAAGAGCATCCTTTTTTAGTTTCTGTTGAAGTATTTTTCTTTTTGCTGCAGGATCTTTGATAAAACCTTCATTCGAAATATAGGTTAGTAGTCCAAGAAATCTTTGTAATTCCTTTTTATCTTTTAATTTTGTTAGAAAATTGTAAAGTTTTTCTAAAACATGCTTTTGCATTATTAATTTTCCTTTTTTTATTTCAAGACCTAAGTAATTAATTTTGTTTTGTGCTAAAACAATTTTATTTTTACTTAAAACCACTCCATGCTCTAGACATTTAGTAAGGACTAAAGTTATTTTATTAAAATGATCTTCTAAATCTTTATTTGTGAAAACTAATATGTCATCAATATATATAAGACAAAAGTCTTTATAATCTTTGAGTATTGAATCCATTCTTCTCTGAAAGATTCTTGGTGACTGCTTCATTCCCATAGGAAGTACATTCCATTCATATTGACCTTGAGGACAACTGAATGGTGTTAAGCTTTAGATTCTTCAGATAATCACGTTTGATAAAATCCTAATTTACAATCAAAAGTACTAAACCATTGCATATTCCTTATTTTTTCGATAATTAAATCCTTTCTGGGAAGAAAATATGCGTCTTCTTCCATGGCATCATTTATTTGTTTATAATTTATTCCCATCCTTCTTTTTCCTCGTATAATTTCACTATGGTTTTCAACATAAAAGGCTGGGGCAGAGTGTTTGCTTTTAGAGGGTCTAATTAATCCTTTTTTACTCATTTGTCTAATATCTTTTGGAAATTCATCTCTATCTTGTTTGGTATAAATCATGGGTTTGCACTTTACTTCCTTTGTAGGATCTTTTAATTTTAGTTCTATTAATTCTGTATTTTTATTGTTTATTTTCGGGTCTAGGGGTTTTTTGCTATATACCTTATCTAAAAGTTCTTCAATATGAGCTAAGATTCTTCTTCATGGTTCTAAATTAATTAATGCGTAACAAATTTTTTGACAAATCGAAGTAACTAAATCACCACGTTGCAGTCTGCTAAGCTCTGATGATTTCGTAGAAAAAGTGCATTGAGAGTAATGAACAATAGGTATAGAAAGTGTTTCTCGGAGTTGAGTATTTCAAATATAAGGTGTTCGCAGGGTGATGTAGTCTAAGTATTGACAAAAGGGTGAGTATAGCCGTAAAAAGTTGTTGCCTAAGATAACATCTATTCCGGTTTCTTGTTGACATAATGTGGGTATAATAAATAATTTATTTTGTATTCTTAATGTTATACGTTTCGCTACCCAGTATAAAGGGTGTATAGATTCATCTGCTATTTGTATTTTTAACGGTTTTTCTAATTTTTTCCAATTATCAAAAAGTGCTTTAGTTGCAAGACAAAGACTTGCACCAGTATCAATATAAGCTTCAGCTTCATTATTACTTTTTTCTATTATAATTTTAATATAAGTGCTATTCGGATTCTGTTTCTTCTGAAGATAATTCATCATGTTCAGAATATTCGTAAATACTTTCGTCAGTATTACTTAATTCTTCTTCGAGAGGTTCTAAATTATATATTTTATAGACCTGCTTTATTATTTTAACTTTTTCTTTAAATTCCTTATCTCTTTTCTGAGGGCATTCGTTTGCATAATGGCCTTCGATGTTGCAAATCCAACATACACATTTCTTTTTTCCCTTCGGACAATATTTTTTAGCTGTTCATTTTTTCTTAAAATATTTTTTCTTTGTATTTTTATATGCTTTTTTATTTGGGTAAGTTTTTCGTAGTCTAGGTTTGCTTTTGTAATATCTACGTCGTTTTGTTGGTTTATTACGTCTATAATTTCCTGGTAATTCAATTTCTGGTATTTCGCAATAAATCTCATTTCTTCCTCTATTTCGCAATAATTCTTTGTAGAGAATTTGAAGGATTCCTCCTAAAGTATTAGCAGTGGTTAGTGGATTAGCTATCCAAATATTTTTTATTTTATTATTAAGAGGAAATGGCAGTTTATTTATAAAAATTTCTTTATATATTTCTTTTGTTTCTGTATTTAATTGATAATAGTATTTTTGATATTCATAGATAAACCTTCCTATTTCGCACATGTCACATATTTGTAGTTTATCTAGATGTACTTTGGCGCTTTCATGTAAATATCTATTTACTTCTGCTCTTTGCTCTATACTAGCGTATCCGATGAATTCTTCATAAATTAATTCCATTATGAGTCTAGCAAAGTCTTGATTTGTTTGTGTAGAATTTATATATTGTTGCCACTTATCATCTTTTATTCCATTTAAGAATTTTTGTACATTTTCAGAAGTTTTATAAAAGATAAAATTTTTTATAGCTATTCTGTCTAGTCCATTAAATTTTTCATCTATTGTCATTATTAGAGTCATTTCATTAATCCATTATAAGAGTATATCTTCTTTATTTTTTGCACAATCAAGATTTAATATATTTCCAGATTTAATTGATTCATATCTTGGTTTAAATTCGTCAGGAATTCTTGTCCACTTATTATTTCTTCTTACGTAATTTCTATTATACATTGTTTCTTGTTCATAATTTTTCCATTCTTCTTTTCTTTTCCTTTTGGGTATCATACTACTTGTTTCGCCTCTTTCCATTCGTATTTCATCATGATTTATTTCAGATTCTGAGGAGGAACTATAATTTAATACTACTTCTTCATTTTCTTGAATGGTATTAATTTGTTTTATTTTTTGTATTTGATTATGTTCTTCTTCAACTATTTTTAGTTGTTCAATTAGTTGTTGAATTTCTTCTAAGTTATTTGACTTTCTTATTGTTTCCATATATTCAGTTTTTAACCCCTCCATGTCGATCTTGGAGCTAATGACTCAAGATTATGTAAAATGTAATTTTTCTATAAAGTTTCTTCTAATTCTTTTTTCGTAATAGGTTTATTATTTTCTTCATCTTCTAAAAGTTTCTCTAGTTGTTGAAGAATTTCCTTAATTTTTATTATGTTTTCTTCCTCATCAGTTAATTCCTTTCCTTTACTTATTTTATCTAAGGTGTGTTGTATCTGACCTATCTCAGTTTGACATTTTTGTCTTTTATTATATGTATATTCTGCAATTTTATTGGTATTTTCTACTAATAGAATTATGTTTTTATTTATTACTTCTAATAAGTTTCCTAATTCTTTATATTTTATATCAATTTCTTCTATTAAACCTATGCTTATTGTATGATTGAGGGTATCGGTACCCTCAAATCTGTAGAGGTACCATAGAAATTGCTTACTTTTAGATTCTTAAGTGGAGTCAAAATGGAGCTTGTGCGTAACCAAAATCAATGGTCTCTAAATGGTTGTGGGAGGTTGAAAATGGTAGCTTTTTCTGGTGTGGACTTTGTGAGAGATGTATACTTGAGTGATTTAACCCGATATTTATAGCGCACGATTACCTGCTAGGAGAATATATAATATCTAAATGGTAAAATAGTTTTATTGGTCTTATACGTTTCTTACTTTTCACATCGATCTTATACGTTTTTTTTTTTCTTCAAATTGATGCTACAAGTTATGTTCCATTTTCACGTTAATCTTTTCCACGCTTCATTTGAGAGTCCGTGTTTCTCTTAAATTAAAAATATTACATTGCCATCACTACGATAAAATTCCCTATTACTGATGGTCAAATGTCATTAGTAATGAAGAGCCGTCTGAAGTGGTAAGTGACTAAAGAATTACTGACCACCATATAACCATGGGTAATGCCCTCGTCGATAAATTTTACCGACGAATTTTGAAATTGTCGTGGGCAAGGACGAATCTAGAGGGAGGCAAACATGGGTGTTGACCCCTCCCTTTTATATATATTTTATAAAATTAGTTATATATATGTAGTATTTTTCATAAAAAAATATCTTACCATAAATATCTGTATATATATACATATACAGATACTGTTATATATTCGACCTCTCCCTCTCATGCTTTCTGGATCCGTCACTGATCGTGGGTATTATCTATAGCTTTACCAATGGCTAAGTCATAAGTAATGTACTGACAGTTAAGCCATTGCTCAATAATTTATTTGCATTCCTTTTTTCCCCCTTCATACTTATCCTTTTTGTACTCAATTTGTGTTTAATTGAGAGTAATTGACTAAAATTTGTGATATTGGGCCTATATGGGTCTTTGAACTAATTAATGCTTAAATTCATATTTTGGGGTATTTTCTGACCTTTTCTTTGTTTGCAGGGCATTAGTGGATATGTAATGAGGCTATGTTGATGCACTCGAGTTTGTTGGAAATCTAATATCATTGAGCCTACAATTTTGGCTTGGAGAAATACAAAAATGTAAAAGCAACTCTTATTTCTTAAATTTGAGTACTATTTTTTAAAATGGGATTAATTTGTGACGTTGTATGTTTATGTGAATGCCACATGTGAAAATATCTAGAACAAATGTCATAATATTTTAGCGTAGCTTTAAAATATTTTAGGATGTCTCAAAAGATCTTTTAGGAATTATTTCTGATTTATTATTTCCTAATTTGTTTCATTATTTACTTAAGACTGAGATTTTGTTATTAGTATAAATATGGCTCTTGAGTTTGTCTTTAGTATCACACCAAACCACATTACTATCACATTGTTTTATGTCAATATTATTCTTCTTGTCTCTCTATTACTTATTCGCTTGTCCTCAACCTAATTTCTTCAACATGGTATTAGAGTCATGGTATTCACCTTGAGAAGAGTTTCACCTTTTCGTTGTGTAGAGTTCCATTCTTTATTCACCACCACAAGTAAAAATCTAATTTTTATTGTTTTCCTCATCTTATCTATTAAGTTTGCCTTTAATATCCATTTGTGACCAGTTCCGCCTGATCCTGCCTGAAAGATTGGCTTCGTGGTTCCGTCCCAAATGCAATATGGTTTCATCCCGGATGCAGTTTGGCCATTCCGTCGCCAATCTTCACATCTCCGATCAGTTCCGCCTGATCCCGCACCTTCGATCAGTTTTGCTGGACCAGCATGAAAGAATGGCTCGGTGGTTCTGTCTCAAATGCAGTATGATTTTATCCTAGATGAAGTTTGACCCTTCCGTCATATTTGTTCTAAATGCAGTATGGTTCCATCCTGAATGCAGTTTGGTTCTTATGCCTTCCGCCTTTGTCACATTCCTTCTTCTGTTGCATTTTACCAGAACTTGAAGTTAATTTTAGTTCATTTTATTTTTGTTAAGTTTAATTGTACAATTTAAAGTTTAGGAAACTTTAGCTTGAGGGGGAGTGTAAAAATATCTAGAACGAATCTCATAATTTTTCAATCCATCTTAAAATATTTTAGGATATCTTAGAAAATATTTGAAAAATTATTTCTGATATATTATTTCCTCATTTTTTTCATTATTTAATTAAGACTAGGATTCTGCTATTAGTATAAATAGGGCTTTTGAGTTTGTCTTTGGTATCACATAAAACCACATTACTATCGAATTGTTTTACATTAATATTATTCTTCTTGTCTCTCTATTACTTATTCACTTGTCCCCAACCTAATTTTTTCAACACCACCTTGAAATAAACAAAGTAAACACTAGAAGGGGGTTGAATTATGGTCACCTAAATCTTTTTCTAAAACAGAAATTCTTTTTGCAAAAATGAAAGAGCAGACGCTTAAAACAGCTTACAGACTCTTGAGATGTGTTTGAAGATTTTTCACAACTTGTCATAGATAAGTGTTTAAAACACAAAGATTAAAAACAACTGTGATGAAAACAAAGACTTGTTTAGATAAACAGATTAACCCCTGGTTAGATAACAGTGAAACAAATAAAGCAATATTAAAAGTTTAGGGAAGAGATAATCACACAGAACAATTATATTGGTTCACCCATAACCTTGGGCCACGTCTAGTCCTTGGCTTAACCAAGAGTTTCACTATAACTGATCAGGTTACAGACACAAGTATTTTTTGCGACACCTAGCCTCTCCAGGCTCTAATAACACAAGTATTGTTTGCACAGCTAGCCTCTCTAGGCTCAAGAAGTATTCTTTGCTCACCTAGCCACTTGAGTTTCTAACACTCAACAAGAGTAGTGTATGAAAAGGGTTTGTTTTACAAATTGCAAGTCAACTCGATAAACACTTAAGAAGTGAACAAATATGAAGAATGATATGACTGCGTAATAACTTCTCTCAATAAATGCAAATGATTGAGAAGTATTGAAAGAATGATAAAATGGAGAATTTATGAACACATAATAACTTCGGCTTTCAATGCGTTCAATAAATGTTCGTTGTTTTTTTTGAGCAATTCTTCACGGTCTTCTTTATAATGCCCTTACAACAATAAATCCGTTGTGAGACATTCTTTCTTCAATAGTTGCTTTACTTCAGATGTTTTGAATAACGATTATGGCAAAGAGTAGTTTTGATGATGCATTAAATGGTGAAGACCGTTGGAAGTACTCTTTACTGAGAAGTTTATCTTTAACAGAAGATGTTCAGAGCAACATCAAAGTCTTGAGCAGCGCAAATTTCTTCTTTTGTGCAACCAATCAGAAAGTCCAGAGGTAAAGTAAATTTTGTTGCATACGAAAAGTGTTATGATAGTGTAATATACAACAAGGATATTTTCTTATTCCTTTGACTTTAAGAAAATAAATCTCGTATATCTTGGTCAACTCATTAACTATTTCCAAATAGTATTTAATGATTCTCCTGATAAGTTCTTCTTTGTTTTGGACAAGATGCTTCACAAACGCTTGTATAAAGAAGGCTTCATTAGATCCTTAGGACACATTGTTTTGTGTGTGATTTTCACTTGAGTAGACACTTGAGTAAAGATATTAGTCCATTTTTTAAATTATATAAAATTAACTTTTTTTCACTTTTTATAAAAATTACTAATTAAACCACATATTTTAATTAGTAATAAGTTTGACTAATTAGGTTTGAAACCATAATTAAATAATAACAATATTAAGGGTAAGAGATAAAAGAGAAAACATTTTTTTATCCTTTTCTGTTGGTTCCAACCCAGCTCCACCCTCAGGATAAAATTATAATTAAGTAACAAGATATGATAAGCTAACAGGATAAGTGTGACACCCTCAATCCGGTGTCACTTTTGTAACCCAAAACCAATAAGGACATCGAATAAAACTTGCTGGTTTTACTTTCGGAAAAACATTTCATTTACTATATCTTATTAAGTCCCGAAAGTCGTGATAAATTTTTTTCTTATTTAACAAACATAAAAACCACAACTCAGAATAATAAACAGAGTACTCATATATATGTATATATACACCATCAACTGAAAGACTATGGACAACACGTCCCTTTCCAAAAGAAACTATAAAAGATAAGCTACTAAAAGCTAAAAACTAGGCAGAGATAGTCTGGAACCATATCTCTAAAACTCATGGCCATCAGTAGACGTTAACAGACTACCCAAAAATCGTTGCCCCAAAAGAAAAGTTTACACCCTAAGCTGGTCAGACTAATGAAACCCATTGGACAATTCTCCAAAGGAAGGTCCAATGCTAGAACCAGGAGAAGAACCCTGGGAACCTATGTTCCCGTTCTCCTGTAGATGAGGCTCGGGAGCATCCATAGGATGATACTCCGGGGTCTTACTGAGAATCCTCCTCAGGGTCTTCCTCCTCCTCCTCTTCCTCCTCATCCTCCACTATCTGCTCGCCCGCTATCAAAACAAAAGGTAGGGGAGGTGTCTGTGGTGGCTGCGGCTGCGGGGGCTGTGCAGTGGGGACAGGATGCTCAACCAGCCCCTGCTGCATAAGAGCTTGCAGCAACATCCAGATGGGAGGTAGAGGTACCTGGATAGTCTCCACAGTGTGGGTCCTCTCATGGGGTCCCATCTCCATCGTCCCTCTCAAGGTGCAAACCGGTCCTGTATACGCTGCGCTCTCTACTCCAGGGTGAATAACCCACGCAGCTGGGTCTTCTCTCCGATCAAATACTAGGGAGCGTACCCCCGAGTGAGCCAGCTGCTCCGGTATCAGCTCCATCTGTAAACAGGATATATAATATATATACCAAAAGGACAGACCAGTCTAGAAAATATGCAAGGGTGAGAAACCAATATATGAATCCAAAAACGACAACTAAATGCTCAATCCAAACAGCAGATTCATACAATATATCTCATCAAATATCAGCATACACCACATAGTACAACATATATAGTCATGTACTAACAATAGTAAATACACAAGGACTACGTACCCCACAATCAACGTTATTCTCTAAACGTATGCATGGCACTTCCATATATCTCAACTAATATTCAATCTAGATTTCTGGAAACCCCATCACCATAAACAACGAGTTGATCAGACTCAACGTCATTGCCCCGTAGGCAACAATGACAAACGCCAGAATTAAAATTCGGCAAAACGTGAGCACGTAACCTCCCAGGAAATAATACATGAG